>CM076684.1:81054930-81089930 GCA_038501925.1 Xenopus petersii | reverse complement strand
AGTACTCTTTAGATCTCTGTATGCTGTATTGATGGCTGACGATGGGCGTCCATACGTAATATTAACATAAGGTCTGTCTTGCCGACATATGATAAGCCACAAGGGCAGGTAATTAAATAAATAACATGAGTGGTTGTACAAGTAATATGATGTTGAATCTTAAATCTATGCCCCGTTCTCGGGTGTACAAAACTGTCAGTGGGTATCGTATAACGGCATGACAGACAAGATGGACATTTAAAGCATCCCAACTTTTTAGTTGCAGGTAGCCATGATGTCTCATATTTATCTTTCTTGTAAACTTTAACGGGGTCAGTATGAACAAGAAGATCCCTTAGATTAGAGCCCTTTCGATACCCCACCATTGCTGGTCTAGGGCATAGCTGTCTCAAACGGTCATCTGCCGTAATTATGTTCCAATTAGATCTAAGAAATCTGCTAATTGGTTTAGATAGACTATTAAAGCAGGTAGATAAAATGAGGGGGTTCGTTGTTCGATCCACTGTACTTGGGGACCGAACCTTCTGTTTAGCTTTCACTAATGCAGCATCAAGCAAATCAGACTTGCAACCTCTTTGTAAAAAGCATTCCCTCATTTGTGACAATTGTACTTCACAGGTGGATATATCCGAGTTGTTTCTCAACACCCTACAAAACTGTGACATTGGAAGAGAATTTTTTAACATCGGAGTATGGCAACTATTAGCATGTAGCAATGTGTTGCGATCAGTCTTCTTACGATATAAAGTAAACATAATAACTTAACCCGGGCTGAACTACATGCAATTGAGACTCTTCAGGATGATCCATCGTTGATTATACACCCCGCTGACAAGGGGGTTGTATTGTATTACTCAATTATTGCGATTATAGGACTGAGATCTTGTCAAAACTTGCTGAGTGTCTGGTGTATAAAAAATTGGATGGGGATCCAGTTTGGATATTTAAGAGACAAATTGACAAATTATTACAAGCTGCACTGCACAAGATTGGATCACTAAGACACTATATGATTACTTAAAACAGGATCACCCAAAGTGTCCAATTCTTTATACACTCCCCAAAGTACACAAGAGCCTGGTATCACCCCCAGTCAGACCGATAGTGTCTGCTAGAGACGGTCTGTTACATCCATTGGGTATCTATATAGATCGTATTTTACAACCTGTAGTTAGTTCCACTACAACATATTTAAGAGATACACCTCATTATCTAGAAACCATTAAGAGTATAAATTTACTGGATGGAGAATCATATTTATTGGCTACAATAGATGTCGTTAAGCCTATACACTAGTATTCACCTAGATGGTTTGTCAGCTGTTGAGAGGTCCCTTTTAAGCTTTGAGGAATATGATGGTCCACCAGTAAGCTTTGTTGTGGAATTGCTACAGATTTGCTTGCAATTTAATTATTTCCGGTTTGAGGATGATTTTTATCAACAAATATCTGGTACTGCTATGGGGGCCCCGATGGCGCCCTCATATGCCAATCTTTTTATGTATCAGTTTGAGATGCAGCACATTCTGTCCCAATATGCACAAAATATAATTCTCTACAAACGGTTCATCGATGATGTCATCCTTGTCTGGTGCGGGGATGAGATAGGCTTTACTAATATGACGGGGTCATTAAATCAATGTTCAGATCACATCAAGTTTACCTATAATTGTGGCATTGAAATAGATTTTTTGGATCTTCATCTTAAATTGAATAATACAAAACTAGATTTTTCTTTATATCATAAGAAGACTGAACGCAACACATTGCTACATGCTAATAGTTGCCATGCTCCGACGTTAAAAAATTCTCTTCCAATGTCACAGTTTTGTAGGGTGATGAGGAACAACTCAGATATATCCACCTGTGAAGTACAATTGTCACAAATGAGGGAATGCTTTTTACAAAGAAGTTACAAGTCTGATTTGCTTGATGCTGCATTAGTGAAAGCTAAACAGAAGGTTCGGTCTCCTAGTACAGTGGATCGAACAACAAACCCCCTCATTTAATCTACCTGCTTTAATAGTCTATCTAAACCAATTAGCAGAGTTCTTAGATCTAATTGGAAGATAATTACAGCAGATGACCGTTTGAGACAGCTATGCCCTAGACCAGCAATGGTGGGGTATCGAAGGGGCTCTAATCTGAGGGATCTTCTTGTTCATACTGACCCCGTTAAAGCTTACAAGAAAGATAAATATGAGACGTCATGGCTACCTGCAACTAAAAAGTTGGGATGCTTTAAATGTCCATCTTGTCTGTCACGCCGTTATATGATACCCACTGACAGTTTTGTACACCCAAGAACGGGGCATAGATTTAAGATTCGCCATCATATTACTCGTATAACCACTCATGTTATTTATTTAATTACCTGCCCTTGTGGCTTATCATATGTCGGCAAGACAGACCTTATGTTAAGATTACGTATGGACGCCCATCGTTCAGCCATCAATACAGCTTACAGAGATCTAAAGAGTACTAAACCTGTTGCAAAACACTTTTTGGAAGCTGGACATAGGTCACCTATGTTCAAATACGTAGCAATTGACCATATTCCAATGCCCAAACGAGGTGGTGACAGATCACGTCTTCTATTACGGCGTGAAACTTTTTGGATAAAAACCTTAGGCACTTTGACACCTGCAGGAATGAATGAATATTGTTCTTATAGTTGTTTCCTTGAACCACGGTAGACTGCTACTTTTGATCCATATGTATCTTTAATACTTGTTATTTTTTGTTACCTTGTACATCTGTATTTCAATTATGATACATTGTAAACATATATAGATACATATTTTTGTAATACATGAGTTCTAATTAGTTCACCTCATACCTTGTAATTTGATCCAATTCACCTGTGTGAGTTTGGTTGACGTAGAGGTGGTGATGTCATTGATTGGGCAGGGCTTCACAGTCTTTAAATGTTATTGCTCATGTTAAACTATACATTGATTAAGCTTTGAGGAATATGATGGTCCACCAGTAAGATTCTATATATATTATATATATATATATATATATATATATATATATATTACTCTTCCCCACAATCACAGCACTCACGATAAATCAGTTCACATTGCCTGGGTGCACGCCACAAAGTAACTACATACAACCCTCCAATGAAGCAGCCACACTCTCAGGACTTATCCAAAAGTATAAAGATTCTTTATTTAGAAACTAAAGCAACTCAGGTTTTTGTCAAAGTTACATAATGCCTCAAAAGCCACCCCTAAATACCTGGTCAATGGCGCGAAATCAAAATTTCCTCACCCTCTGACGTATCTCCCCTGGTTTATTTAGATACAATGCATCCTCATAATAAACATTGTCATAACATGATTGCCACATAGCTCCCTTATCAGTATAATTGGCTACTAAGACTCAGTGATGGCGTCTGCAGAAGGGGGAGAAATGATTGATATCCCACTTACTGGTTACCAGTTCTCTGATGCAAAGGCAGCCGAAATTCTATTCACTGAAACAGCTGAGGAGATTAGTCTGTCAGCTGCAAACATTGATTTATATCATGAACTTTTGAGACTTCGTGAAAGAGAGGTGGATCTGAAACCCCATGGGATATACTTATCTGATTTTTATAAGAAAAATCATATCCCTCGAGGATTTAGAATACGCAACATACCAACCATTGGTCGGAGCAATGTAGAATTCTGTAAACATTGGTGCCAAATCTTGAACAAATGCTCAATGGATTTAATGCTGCTAGTTATAGAAGAGGTGTCTAAAAATCTGACTTCCATTTGCAGTGAGCTTGCAGCTTTTGAAGTGGCACATTTATCCTGTCTGTCTGATGATAAGGATACTAAGTGGCTGGAAAAACAACAACAGCAGTTATCCCGCTACACCATGGAACTCCATAAGTTTAAAAAACAAAAAGTCACTACCGTGAATGCTGATTAGAACTGACGAGTTTACCGGTGGTTGACCATTGGAGGCAGATCACAGAGAACACAGATGACTGGACACCCCTTTCAGTAGAGGTGGTCGCTACAATGCAGTCAACAATGAGCACGACAGATCGACACCTGTGACATCCTCCATCCCCACCAGTGGTGCAACCCATTTTTTAGACCGCAATTCACATATCAGAGACAGGGACGGCCGCATAAAAGAAGGGGCGGGTCTAAACACACGATCCGCAACAAGATGGATGAGACCACCGAGAAAGTGATTTTCAATCTAATCTCTCAGGTACTGAATGGAGATGAAATTAAACTGTTATCAAAGGGTCTGTCTTTTAACCCTACTTTTCATAGTAAACCGTTAGAAATGATAACAGATATTCATTGATTTCAACGGTCATTGAAATTAAAAGAACACTTTCGAGTACCTGACACTGCTACTGACATTTTTAAAATGAAAAGAAATTTTGAACCTAGTAACACTCCGAAGTCCATTGAAGCATACCACTCGTCTATTGCTGGAAGAGACTTAAAAAGTTATACCAGGACAGAGGGTACGTCATAATTTGATGAAAGCCGAACAAGAAGCCATTTGATCTTTATCTAAGAATCCCAATATAGTGATCAGACCAGTGGATAAAGGGGGGAGCAGTGGTAGTGCAGGACTATAGCAAATACAGGAGCAAAATCCTAAGACAATTGGACAACAAGAACGTATACCAACAACTAACAGGTAATAAAACAGCCAAATTCAAGGCGCACATTGACAGTGTTCTACAAATGGGCTATACGATGGGATATCTTACCGAGCTTTTTGACCAGTGAGCACCCGATTTGCCCAATAATTATACTCTCCCAAAGATACATAAACATAGTGTATCACCACCAGGTCATCCTATTGTAAGTGCGAGAGGGTCCTTGCTACAACCACTAGCTATGTTTGTCGATCACTACCTTCAAACTTTAGTGATGAGAACACCCTCTTACATCAGTGATACTGATGATTTTTTGAAGAAATTACAGGGAGCGGCTCCAATACCCAGTGGTTCAATGCTGGTCACTATGGATGTGTCATCGCTCTACACTGTGATACCCACTGAGGAGGAGATTGAAATAGTCAGAGAACTTCTATGTGAATTTCCTGATAGCACATGCCCACATACGGACTTCTTAATTGACCTGCTGAGACTGTGTCTCACCTTTAATTACTTTAAGTTTGAATTGTCGTATTTTCTACAGGTCAGCGGCATGAGTATGGGGTCGAATGTTGCTCCGGCTTTTGCAAACCTGTATATGTCGATGTACGAGGACAGAATTATTCGACCATGATATGGGAAGTACATATACAGATTGTACTGTTTTATCCATGACCTGTTCCTGGTGTGGACTGGGTCCAAACAACTGTTTGAGTCAATGCTTCAGGATCTGAATGCATTACCATCTACCATCAGATTTAGGGCAACCATTCATGAGCGACAGGTGTCCATCCTAGACCTTACAGTCAAATCAGAGAGTGGTGGCTTCAAGACTATGACCTTGTCAGGAGCTAACTGGGATCGAACCCTGAATTATACTCTCACAAGCTCCTGCATTATTTCGTTGAGCCACTGGAGACCTTTTGAACCTGCATCTATTGGTATGATTAAAGACGTTCTACCTTTTACGTTTGCTCACCTCCTCCTCCTCCTTCTTGTTCTGCCAGGTGTTGGTAATATGTTAATTAAGGGCCTTTATAAGCCTGTTACCAATGTTACTCCGGTGCTTGATCATTGAAGCTCCCAAGCTAGATCCTGCGTTCTCCTTGTTCCTGTGACTTCTGATTCCTGCTTTTGTTCCTGAGATTCCTGCTTGTTCCTGAGATTCCTGCCTTGTTCCCTGTGCCTTTGTTCTCTGCTTCAGTTCCCCTTACCTGCTCTCTGTTTGATCTCCTGGTTATTGACATCGGCTTGTTTTCTGGACTACCCTCTGCCATCAGCCTGCCTCCGACCTCGGCCTGCCATACGGACTTGTTTGCTATCAGCCTGCCCCCGACCTTAGCCTGTTTCTCGGACTTGCTTTATTGTTGCCTGCCCTTGACCACCAACCTGGCGTAAGAACTTATATTATTTATCTTTTGTTATAAGTTATATTGCCATACTTTTCATTATTAAAAGACTATTCTGCATAACATGTTTCCGGCCTATCAAAACCTCAAATACCCGATGTACTCGTGTTATTCAGCACCAAGGCTCCTAACCACCAGCCACTCACCTGTGGCCAAGCCTGACAGACCTACAGGAAATCTACCGATCGCAACACAATTTTACTGCATTCATCATGTCATCCACCTAATACTTTAAAGAGTGTCCCATACTTTCAGATGATTCGCATGGTGAGAAATAATACTGAACATACTACTATGATTGAACAGCTGGATGAATTGGTCAGTTGATTTGTCCAAAGGGGCTATAATCTACAGGAATTGTTGGCGAGTAAAGCAAAGGCACTAGAACACACACAAGAAGAACTCCACGAGAGAACCTGTCATAAAACAAATGAGAGCTCGGAAAAGAGATTGACATTTGTGACTACGTTTACTCCTGATAATAAACCGTTGATCGAAGCTATACAAACACACTGGTCGGTTTTGGAGAGGGATAGATCACTACCACCTATAGTTAGGTCTAAACCATTAATCGCTTACAAGAGAGGACGTAATTTACGTGACCTATTGATCAAAACCCCCTACAGGAGCGCCAACTCGTCCCATCATTGCTAGACTATTAAACACCTCTCTATGGCCCAGGCTAAAGGCCAGTTGCCATTTGAGACTGTCAAAATTGCAATGTATCCATATTACTCAGTGGAGGTTCAAAGGCAATGCGCCAAATTCAGTGATAAATTCTGTGATATTAAAAAGAAATTCAGAGAGGAAAAGATTATGTATGCCATGCTGTATCTGGCCAAACTGTGGGTTACCACTGATGGAAAAGCTAATTTCTTCATCTCCTCACAGTAAGGTGTTGTGTGGCTGGAAGGCTGCAATCCACAATGGGTGCAGAACAATTAAAGTGGCCATTTTAGAACAATCCAAACGCACTGAGGACTCCGTCTGATGTGTTAAGCGAGATCTGTGAATAGCTACTGCATCTCTCCTCTCTCACACTCGTCTGTGGCCTACTATTGGTGCAGGCCAGGACGGCCAAGCTGGTTTTTGGACTTGTCCTTGCCCCCAGACATCTCTACAAAGTTACTTTATATGTTGGTTTCTACGTTATTTTGATTGTTGGTTAAATATGTTTGGGTAAATTCTGCTTTATTGTTGATCTCAAAGCAGAACGGATGATCAGACCTTCATGAAGCGGCTTCTTACAGCACTATCCATCTGGGCCTGGGGTTGTACATAGTTTCTCAGTTATAATTTTTTTCAGACGAATCAAGCGGTAGAGCAGCGCATACAGTTAAGGGCCTACTGTTGCATGCTTAACTGTATGCAGTGCAATATGGGATTTATGGTACAGAGCTGGAATGTAAGAGGGCTAAACAATCCTATTAAGCGCAGACTGGTCATGGTTTATATCAGGAAGCAACATTCTGACATTATACTGTATTTTGCAAAAGACGCATTTTACTGGGGCAAACTAACAACTCTGCTGTGGGTTGGTGTCATCAATCTGCATACTCTACTTATACTGCAGTCACCTCAGTGCTGATAAGGGTAACATTAATTTACCAACCTCACACATTAAAGATTGATCCGAGAGGAAGATGTGTCTTTTACACTATTGTATAAATGCCTCTGAGTTTGTACTTGCAAATATGCATATACCCTATCATATAACGATGAATGTGCGCACAAGTTAATCTCATTTATATCTTCTTACCCTCAAACACAAATAATCTGTACAGGTGAGTTTAATACAGTATTGAAGGCCCAATTAGACAGACTGAATAAGCATCCCTGTCTTACTCCTATCACTACCTCTAAATTACGTAATTTAATGCAAGCAATTGGACTCATGGAAGGCTGGAGGCACTTACACCCATCTGAGCTCCAGTACTCTCTGCTTCTCTACCTCCCACCTTTCACTGTCCCAAAGTCTAGAACAGGTGAACAGGAACTCTAAGGGTACAACTACACGGACGATCTCCCCGCGATTGTGCCGGATCCGACGCGCTGCGGCAAAACGCAGGCATCAAGCCAGATGTGATGAAAAACAAGGTAAGAAATACAAATGTCGGATGGTGATGCAGAGTTCATCCGATGCGGCACGATTGTTGGATGCAGGCGCAGCGACTGCATCCGACAGTCATGTTGCGTCGGACAAACAGCATCGCTGTTGCTTACCTTGTTTTCCATCGCATCCGACTTAACACCTGTGTTTTGGTGCAGCGCGTCAGATCCGGCACAATTATGGGGAAATCGTCCGTGTAGTTGTATCCTAATTCGACTAATTCCTCAATTACATGGGATTCGTTTAAAGCCTATGCTAGAGGGATACTGCACAGAGAGATCACAGCAGTAAAACAAGGCTCTTCCATAGAGGAAGAGAATTTGGCCCATCGAGTAGCTGAGTGTGAAGTTGAGGCTGCTCAAAACCCCACTTCTCAGCACCTCCAAAACCTATCTGAACTACTCTACATACCTTACTCAAAAGGCAAAGCGTAAGTTACTCTTTACCAAAGCTTCTTTGAGCATGTGGAAAAAGTGGGTAAACTGCTTGCTTACATGTCTCGGGCAGAGAGTTCTCCCCCTGTTATAACTGAGCTAATTGATACCTAAGGGGTCTCACACACACATCCCACAACAATTGCTTCACTTTGACTGAATACTATGCCAATTTATATAGCTCCAAACACACCGCTACCAAGGGAGACTTTCAAGAATTTTTAGCATCCCTTAATCTCCCATAACTGTCAGCAGAACACAAAGCATCCTTGGAGGCAGATTTCATTCTAGCCAAACCTTACAATGCTATAGATTGCCCACACGCAAAACCCCAGGCCTAGATGGGCTCCCCATTGAGTTCTACAAAAGATTCAGAGATGCAATTGGCCCTCCTTCAAATGCTACAATAAGCAATTAGGGAAGGGGCACCTCCAGCTTCCTTGTAAAAAGCTTCTATTGTATTACTACAAAAGGTAGGGAAAGACCCCAAGTGGATGGATGCTTACCGGCCCATCTCAATGTTGGCCACGAATATTAAGATATGGGAAAAACTGTTATCATTCCAGCTGTGCAAAATCCTGCACACAATAATTTCAGATGATCAAACTGGCTTCATGCCAGGTAAGGCCACAGCCCTAAATATTAGACGCCTTTATGTGAACCTAGCCACTACACATGACACTGTGGGCAAAGAGCGCTGGCAGCTTTAGATAAAGCATTTGATACAGTTGAATGGCCATATTTATGGCAGGTCCTGCACTGTTTTAACCTTGGCCCTACATATATCAGTTGGGTAAAACTTTTATACTATGCACCCAAGGCCCATTGTGGCTAACGAGACCAACTAGCAAGCCTTCTCACTTCATCTGGGTACAGGCATTGTCCATATACAGCTGTATACGTTCTTCCTTGTGGACAATGCCTTGATATACTTGGGGGACCAAGGCCTTTCCACTCAAAGATGCTAAACTTCACCACTAGATTTGCTTACCTATCGGTACTGGTAACAAACCCGGCTAAATCAGTGATCTTAATATTGGATAACCCGCACCCCCCGCAGAACCTCCAAATCTTCATTTCCAGATAGATTCACCTAGTGATAAAACTGCTTATATCTGAATTCTATAATGTACTTCCATTATTAACCACTATAGCTGCAATGGTCAAAACCTGGGAATCTCTACTACTGAGTTGAGTCCAATGGTACCTAAATTAACATACTGTATGTTGTTATACAGTCTCTCTTAGTAAATAAAGCCTTCTTCACTAAACTAGACACATCCTTCAGACAACTGATTTGGGCCAGCTCCTGCCCCCGACTGAGCTTCAAATGTTTCACAAGGTGCTACTAATCATACTTCAAAAGAAGGGGAAATGGAGAAAAAACAAGAAAAAAATATAGTGCAGCGTTCTTGATAAAATTACACCTTCGTGTGATTACATTCACACATTATTAGTGTTAAAACCCACCTCAGAACTTTTGTGCACGTGAACTTAATTTCATAAATACTCAAAAAACCATCAGATATAGTGCACTGTGCTGATTGATAAAGAAAATGTTTTTTAAAAGTAGGTAGGTACCCACACGGTTTTAGTCCCGTTTCTGGTAGTTGATTATACTTGGAGACGGCACAGAGTATAAGTTGTTCCCGAATCCTTCCTTTGGACAACAAAAAGAGGCATGTGCAGAAAGCGTTTTATAATGCTTTAATAAAAATATATTGCACTTACAATATTTTTCCTTTTAAAATCACTTTTAAAACCAAAATCGGCATTCCTCTCCTAAGAGCGGTGCCGCCCAACTGAGCTCAACTAGAGGAAAATTCCAAGGTGGGGGTCACCTTTCCTAACTTATTTTTAAACTACCAATTATGCCACCTGGCCTCCTTGGTGGTAGAAGCAAGACACCAAACTCTCTACCAGTTGCACAAAACTCTTTTAGGGGGAAACACTACCCCTCTCCAATGGCTATTTATCAAGAAACCCTCTGGCTCTGGCACAAAACAGTGCAGGTTATGAAATGTGAAAAAGACTGTGAAATAATTATATAAAATTGTATTCAATAAATATAATTATATAATAATAATAATAAAAACTCATGTGCAATCAGAATACATAATCATATTACCTAAGCAGCATTTCATGATAATGTTCCTTGAGAAAAATGGTGGACATTAAGGGGCCGATTCACTTAGGGTCGAATTTCGAAGTTAAAAATACTTCGAAATTCGACCCTCGAATTGAAATCCTTCGACTTCGAATATCGAAGTCGAAGGATTTAGCGCAAATCCTGCGATCGAACGATCGAAGGATTTTTCGTTCGATCGAACGATTAAATCCTTCGAATCGAACGATTCGAAGGATTTTAATCAAACGATCGAAGGAAAATCCTTCGATCAAAAAAAGGTTAGCAAGCCTATGGGGACCTTCCCCATAGGCTAACATTGACTTCGGTAGGTTTTATCTGCCGAAGTAGGGGGTCGAAGTTTTTTTTAAAGGGCAAGTACTTCGACTATCGAATGGTCGAATAGTCGAACGATTTTTACTTCGAATCGTTCGATTTCGTTCGACTTCGATCGAATTCGAACGAATTTAACCAATTCGATGGTCGAAGTACCCAAAAAATACTTCGAAATTCGAAGTATTTTTCATTCGAACCCTTCACTCGAGCTGAGTGAATCGGCCCCTAAGGAATTAAACGTACCAATTACTTAGGAAATTCATAGGTAATGGGAGGTGAAGGATACAATCTATATCCCTCCAAGTTTAGTAAAGGAAAATAAAGATATTAACAGCAAATTTATTCAATGGAACAATTCAGTTCCCATTCCCTATTAAGACCATTGGGTGTAACCGCGTTAAGCTTGTAAATACAAAAGGCTTCTTTCCTAAGGAGAGGCACTTCAGTATCGCCCTTCCGTGCATCCGATATTATCCTATCTATAATTTGGGCATATATACAAAATTTGCTTCCGTCATGATCAAATAAATGTTTGGCAACAGCGGAACTTGAGTCACTGCGTGAATCGTGATACACAATTCAAATGCTCAGATAAACTTTTTCTAAAGGGTCTAATCGTTTTCCCCACATACTGTATGTAATCAGCAGCTGCAAGTGATTAAATAAATTATATTGCTTGTACCGCAGTTGGCATGACAATTGATTTTGTTACGTCTGGGATTTGTTCTTCCCCTAAAATCCTTAGATGGTCTCTTATAACGGCATATGCCACAACGAGTACCCCCACATCCGTAACATCCCTTAATATCTAACCAATGTAAAGGTTTAGAAGGGGAGCAAGCACAGCCATTGCCGCAAATCCATCCAATAACATTCACGATAGTAAAAGAAAAGAAAAAAAAACAGAATCCGGGTTAAAGGCAGCCAATCAAGATCAGCGCAGTAACAAGTAACACTGGAATAAGATAATAGTTAAAAACCACAAAGGGGTAGCTTCCCAAGCGTAAACCAATTAATATCAAGCAAGCGTAAACAGCAAATGCAATAGGCTGGTATGCGGAAGTGATGTCAATAAGGAGGTGGCTACGTAAGTTAGCCATTTCATTGGTAGTGAGACGGCTGCTGTCGTTTTTAGCAGCAATGGATGGTTTTTCTGCTCTTTTTGTTCCATCTGAGCCCTCTGTTACTGGTTCCCAATCGGTTGTTCCAACATGTACTGGTGCATTTGTGTCGGGAAAAACACAGGCTCAAACTCCAATACCTGGGCCGCCTCCAACACTCCCTTCAAGTTCTTCTGTAGAGGATAACTCCAGGAGACCTGCAGCGGGGCCCTTCTATCTTCTTCGTGAACTTCCAGGTGAGTGTTAACGAGCACTGGTATTTAGAACTCATGTGGCATTTGTTCTATGTGACAAAATCTAAACTAGAGCAGCTGCACGGTCTTGTCAGAGCACCAGAGAAAAGTATGTGACGTTTGTCCTTGCCTTTTTTTGGCACACGATAACTAAACCGACGACTGGACTGCTATTTACGCTTTTTAATATGAATTTATTTTTATGTATATCTGTTTAGGTATATTTTCATAAAAGAAATGCAGATGGGGTTGTTAACCTTCATTTGTGTGACCGCTATATGGATCTTTCCTTTGTGTCTTATTAAATGTGGTCCCATCAAAAACCATAACTGTATAAGTCTAAAACCGCATATTTTATTGTTTGCTTCTTTCACTTTCTGCCTTTTCTGGATCAAGAGGGAGGGTCACACGATTGACTTACTTTATCTACGGTTCTGTTTTTAGAATCTAACTTTTGATAACAGGAAATGATGGGCTCTTTTACTGGCCACACTGTACGCTACAATCCCACAGACTGCAGTTCTGAAGTATGTAACGGGTTGGTGACCACTTACCAAGGCAGCACAGATTTGAACTGGCAGCGGAGGGAATAGGTAATTTTATTGTTGATTTAGGAAACCATATGTAACGCTTTCTTGGCCTATCCTGCCAATTAGGGGTTAAGGGTGTCCAGCTAGTGTATGAGCATGGGTTACACTGTGAAACTACACTCAGGGCAGAGCCTTCGCTAAATGGAAGCTTCCCCTTTGAGATGGTGTAAAACTACAACCCACAGGCTAATTAGAGTGAAAGATAGAATAATGGACGCCAGGAGGTTCTTTAGATAGGGAAAACAAGTGAGATGGTTTAATAGCACAACAATATGCAAAGGCAATTGACCACAGGTTTACTCACGCAGGAGCTGTAGTAGGAGTTAGCATATCACAGAGGAGAAACGATAGCATTGATGATGCAGCATGTACAGATGTCACTCAAGTCAAACAGTAGGAAGAATATCTCACTCCCAAAGACCAGCGACCAATGTGAAACAGGATCGATCAAGTAGGGGTCAGGCAGTGCTCTGCTAAACTGAATTCCCTATCACTGAGTTCCCTACACTAAAGGCACCTTAGAAGCCTTTGGGAGGCTACTCCCTGCTATTCTCCTTGTTGGAGCACACAACTGCTCATACTACCTTAATCTGGCTATCTCTCTCTCCTAGAGAGACTATTACAGAATCTGCCCTAATGATAACTAATCCTCGTTCACGGGATTACCTGGTTCCCGACTTCAGCACCAAAGGTACAGGTCCCTTTGGGGCAAATGGCTTACTGGGGCCTTGGTGATCCCAGGCTCAATGGGAAAAACCTAGCAGCACAGACACCAGGAGCCAAAGAGGAAGAGGCCACTCCCTTAACAGCACTATATAGCAGTGTGGCAGGGGAGTGTCATTACACGCTTTGTCCAATAGGTGTAGATGTTACACTTTACCAGTTAGAAGGGCTTGGCCCAATAACAAGGGAAAAGAGAACTTAAGGAAAGGTAGGGGATTAACTCTATAGGAGCCTAATAGATCCTATAGGTCCCTACACATACAAACCTAGTAATGCATATACATTGAAAACCTTCTCAGTATTACACTTTCTTTAACATAAAAACAATGTTATGAAGGTAAAATCAATTTTAAATCATTTATTTTAATTTTTTCAAATAAATCGTAACAAAGGTTAGTTACATAGTTAATTTCGGTTGACAAAAACAATAGTTAAACCTGTCAAAATTATCCCCAGTGCATAGGCATACAAATTTACCAATTTTAGATTCTTCAGAATGTGTACTTTCCAAAAATATATGGTTTTCTGGGGTGAACATACATTTTTGTACTTTTGCCCCTCGAAAAATGCTGTAAATGTGCTGATTTTGCAGTATTTGGAATTACAGAACTGCCTTCATTCTGGGTCCCCTATATGCCACATACTTAGGTGTACCTATGCATATTGGGCATCAAACTGTTCAGCGGACCCCGGGCTTTCAGATTTAGGGTGTTATATCTTGGTATGTAATGATATGTAGGAGATATGATGCTTCAGATATTGAGGTGAATTTCAGAAATGTCATAAAAATTGCCAAATTTAGGAAAGCTTTGCAGCTTGGTACTTTGGAGTTGAAAAACATGCATACACATTTTAGATTCATGGGAATTTGTACTTTCTAAAAGTATATGGTTTTCTGGGGTGAACATACATTTTTGTACTTTTGCCCCTTGAAAAATTCTGTAAATGTGCTTATTTTGCAGTATCTGGAATTACAGAACTGATAACTCGTATGGGGTGTCATCATTCTGGGGCCCCTATACGCCACATACTTACAGTGGTGTGAAAAACTATTTGCCCCCTTCCGGATTTCTTATTCTTTTGCATGTTTGTCACACAAAATGTTTCTGATCATCAAACACATTTAACTACTAGTCAAAGATAGTCAAAGATAACACAAGTAAACACAAAATGCAGTTTTTAAATGAGGGTTTTTATTATTTAGGGAGAAAAGAAATCCAAACCTGTGTGAAAAAGTAATTGCCCCCTGAACCTAATAACTGGTTGGGCCACCCTTAGCAGCAATAACTGCAATCAAGCGTTTGTGATAACTTGCAACGAGTCTTTTACAGTGCTCTGGAGGAATTTTGGCCCACTCATCTTTGCAGAATTGTTGTAATTCAGCTTTATTTGAGGGTTTTCTAGCATGAACCGCCTTTTTAAGGTCATGCCACAACATCTCAATAGGATTCAGGTCAGGACTTTGACTAGGCCACTCCAAAGTCTTCATTTTGTTTTTCTTCAGCCATTCAGAGGTGGGTTTGCTGGTGTGTTTGGGTCATTGTCCTGCTGCAGCACCCAAGATCGCTTCAGCTTGAGTTGACGAACAGATGGCCGGACATTCTCCTTCAGGATTTTTTGGTAGACAGTAGAATTCATGGTTCCATCTATCACAGCAAGTCTTCCAGGTCCTGAAGCAGCAAAACAACCCCAGACCATCACACTACCACCACCATATTTTACTGTTGGTATGATGTTCTTTTTCTGAAATGCTGTGTTACTTTTACGCCAGATGTAATGGGTCGCGCACCTTCCAAAAAGTTCAACTTTTGTCTCGTCGGTCCACAAGGTATTTTCCCAAAAGTCTTGGCAATCATTGAGATGTTTTTTAGCAAAATTGAGACGAGCCTTAATGTTCTTTTTGCTTAAAAGTGGTTTTGCGCCTTGGAAATCTGCCATGCAGGCCGTTTTTGCCCAGTCTCTTTCTTATGGTGGAGTCGTGAACACTGACCTTAATTGAGGCAAGTGAGGCCTGCAGTTCTTTAGATGTTGTCCTGGGGCCTTTTGTGGCCTCTCGGGTGAGTTGTCTCTGCGCTCTTGGGGTAATTTTGGTCGGCCGGCCAGTCCTGGGAAGGTTCACCACTGTTCCATGTTTTTGCCATTTGTGGATAATGGCTCTCACTGTGGTTCGCTGGAGTCCCAAAGCTTTAGAAATGGCTTTATAACCTTTGAAATTGAACTCAGGTGTGATAAACCACAGTTAAGTTATTTAACAAGGGGGGCAATCACTTTTTTCACACAGGCCCATGTAGATTTTGGAGTTTTTTTTCTCCCTTAATAACGTAAACCTTCATTTAAAAACTGCATTTTGTGTTCAATTATGTTATCTTTGACTAATAGTTAACGGTTTTTGATGAGCAGAAACATTTAAGTATGACGCATGCAAAAGAATAAGAAATCAGGAAGGGGCAAATAGTTTTTCACACCACTGTAGGTGTACCTATGCATATTGGGCATCAAACTGTACAGCGGACCCCGGGCTTTCATGTTTAGGTGGTTTTATCTTGGTATGTATTGATATGTTGCAGATACGGTGCTGTAGACTGAACACTTTGAGGTCATTTTCCAAAAATGTTACACATTTTTATAAAAACTGTTAATTGTAGGAAAGAATTGCAACTTGGTAGTTTTGAGTACAAATATATATTTACCCATTTTGAACTCGTTAGAATCTGTTGTTTCCAATAATGTGTAGTTTTGTAGGGTAAACCTACTGTTAGTGGAATGTTTGGCCTTGAAATCAGATGTATGCAGTTTTGTGAAGCGGTGCTTTGGAAATTTGGTAGTTTGCTGCTTCTAGTTTTTGATCTATAGAAGTGAGGAATCTCCATAAAACTATATATATTTGGTATTGGTGTGTTCAGGAGACAAACAGAACTTTCCAAATCTGCTGTGTTCTCGTGCATAAAATTAATTATGTTTCTGATATTTGCGTTTGTATCATGCGTTTTTTTTTGTTTGTTTTTTATACACTTAGAAGCCCATATCTTTTTACAGGAGTGGAATTACAACAAAATTCTAGCATATTTTGAAACAATATCTTTTCCTGGGTAAACTAAAATACCCCCCCCCAGGAAAGGCCCCTAAAGTGAAAGAGCACAAAATGGTCTGGCAATAAAAGTAACAACTTGGCCAAATTGGCTGGCAGTGAAAAGGTTAAAAAACATTGTTTAGCGTTGCCTGATTGTTGAAGTCAAGTGGATTTTATTGTCATTTCAGCCATATACAGTAAATAAAGTACATAGTAGAAACGAAATGACGTTCCTCCAGAACACCCTGGTGCTATACAACAACTCTAGTACACGTCATGCTGGGCAAAGTGGACATTTCAGTTCCTTATGAATATATTCAGTTCAGTCCTTGGGAGTTGAGATACCGGATGGCTTGTGGAAATAGACTCTTTTGCATTCTGGAAGTCAGCGCTCAAATACTGCGGTATCTTATACAGGATGGCAAGAGGGTAAAGAGATCATGTGCAGGGTGGGTGCTATCCCTGACAATGCTGGTAGCCTTCTGGAGACCGCGGGTGTGGTAAATATCCATAATGGCAGGAAGCAAGACCCCAATGATCTTTTCCGCTTTCCTCACCACCTGCTGCAGGATCTTGCGATCTGATACAAAGCAGTTTCCATACCAGGTAGTGATGCAGCTGCATAAAATGCTTTCAATAGACCCTCTGTAGAAGATAGTGAGAATGGGTGGTGGAAAGTGGGCTTTTTTCATCTTTCGCAGAAAGTAGAGACGCTGCTGTGCTTTCTTCACTATAGAGCTGGTGTTAAGGGACCAGGAGAGGTTGGTTCTCTGCCAGATGTACCCCAAGGAATTCGGTGCTCTTGACAATTTCCACCGGAGATCCGTCAATGTACAGTGGAGAATGATCCCCACGTGTTCTCCTGAAGTCAACAATTATTTCCTTGGTTTTGTTTGGATTCATAGACAGATTATTGACTTTGCACCAGTCCGTTAGCCATTTCACCTCTTGTCTATATGCTGACTCATTGTTCTTGCTGATGAGACCTACTACGGTTGTATCATCAGCGAACTTGGTGATGTGATTGGATCCATGACTTGCCACACAGTCATGAGTCAGCAGTGTGAACAGCAGTGGACTAAGCACACAACCTTGGGGAGCTCCCGTGCTCAGTGTTGTGTTGTTCATTTCGTTGAACCGGGCGTAAAATTTATTAAGCATATCTGGAAGGGAGGCATCATCATCATCATCATCACAGACTGGTGTTGTCATCCTGTAGTTGGTGATAGCCTGAACGCCTTGCCACATGCGCCTGGTGTTCCCGCTGTCTTGAAATTGGCTATGTAACCTATGACTATATGCACGTTTGGCTGCCTTGATGGCCTTGGACAGTTTTGCCCTTGCCGTTCTTAGAGCTGCCTTATCACCTGATCTGGAGGCAAGGCTCCGAGACCTCAGCAGATCACGTAACTCAGCAGACAACCACGGTTTCTGATTGGGACGTATAGTGATTGTCTTGTAAATAGTGACAACATCTATGCACTTAGTGATGTAGCACATCACAGTTGATGTGAACTCTTCCAAATTTGTATTATCCTCGACAGTCGCAGCCTCTTCGAACATGTTCCAGTCAGTGTACTCAAAACAGTCCTGAAGAGCAGGGATAGCATCTGCCGGCCAGGTTCTCACCTGAAAAATGTGATCGAAGTATCCCAGGTTGGGTCGGGGCTCTGCCCGGTATGCGCCAGGAATGTTTGTGTAAACTAGATCCAGTGTGTTCTCACTTGATGAACTATCTGCATTAACCTACTCAGCCACTGGGGGTTTTCAGCATGGATGCAGGTCAACTTTCCTGATGGTCATGGGTCGCTCTCTGCCTGGTGGTCTCTCCCCCCTGCCCATGTAATTTGCATCACGTGTTACTAATTATTCAATTAAAGGAATAGTTCAGTGTGAAAATAAAAACTGTGTAAATAGATAGGCTGTGCAAAATAAAAAATGTTTCTAATATAGTTAGTTAGCCAAAAATGTAATCTATAAAGGCTGGCGTGAACAGATGTCTAATAAAACAGCCAGAATCCAACCTCCTGCTATTTAGCTCTATAACTCTGAGCTAGTCAGCGACTTGAAGGGGGGCCACATGGTACATTTCTGTTCAGTGAGTTTGTAATTGACCCTCAGCATTCAGCTCAGATTCAAAAGCAACAGAAATGACCCATGTGCCCCCCCCTCAAGTCTCTGATTGGTTACTGTCTGGTAGCCAGGTCAACCAGTCAGTGTAAACAAAGAGAGTTGAAAAGCAGGAAGTAGTGATCTGACTGACTTGTTATACATGAAATCACTCCAGCCTTTATACATTACATTTTTGGCTAACTAACTATATTAGAAACATTTTTTATATTGCACAGCCTATCTATTTACCCAGTTTTTATTTTTACACTGAACAATTCCTTTAAGGGGCTTTATAAGCCCATTGGAAGCAACCCCTGGTTGCTTGATTATTGAATGAGTCCCTTTGTAAAATGTTTAAGCAATTGAATTTTTAATGAATCAGATGAAAATTGATCATAGGACTGGCCAGATATGGGATGACTTTGACGTAGTTGGCCAGCTTAAATATATTGCAATATATGGACAAACAATCCCTGTTTTGTAAGGCATTTTTCAGTAGCAGTATGCACAAAATGTCTCTGTCTTAAATATATTGATAATGGGTTGAGTTCAGAGGACCTCTTGCATTTGTCTATATGTATTTTGTGGTCACAGCCTCATTGCACCCCCGCCTAATGTTTTTAAAAATTAGTGGTGAGCACAACTTTCCCTTGTTTGCTTGATTATTGAAACCCTTAAACCAGTTCTAGCGGTATTCTGTTCCTTTGTTCCTGATTCCTGCTGAAGTTTCCTTATTCCTGCTATAGTTCCTGAGTCCCACCTGCTCCGTGCCTGTGTTTCCTCTGCTCCTTTTTCTGTTGCTTATTTGGATCTTTTGGTGTTGACCTTGGCCTTCCCATCAGACTCTCCTTGTCAGCCACCTGCCCAGACCCTCTGCGAGTTATTGGACTTTCCTTGTCAGCCACCTGCCTTTGGCCTGGTAAAGGACTTGTTTATTACTTGAGCCTGCATTCCTTGCTGCTGTACTCTTTCTTTAATAAACCTTCATTCTTACAACATGTCAGCTGCCTTTCAAGTTCCAGTTTTATATTACCCACATTACACAGCACATAGGCTCCAACCTGCCAGCCACTCGCCTGTGGCACAACCTGACAGAATAATCAAGCCATATAACAAGGAGCCTGCTGTTAACTCCTCTACTGTTCAGACTGAAGGACAACTCTCTACCAAATGGCTTTCTTCAATTAAAAAGTATGAAGGTGAAAAAGACTCTTTCAATGATTTACTTGTCTTGTGTAAAAGTTTGCCACTGTCCCATTCTTGTGGAAGCATCTGACAATATGAAGCACAGGCTAATTATACTATTCCTTTTGGGAGGTAAAGTCTCAGAGTGGGCTGAGTCTTGCATTGATGAAGAAGCACATTTTCTACATGACCCCTGTTCTTTTCTGTCATTTTTGAAGGCTACATTCATCTTTGGCCAATAACCAATTTATTTTCTTCCTTCCTTCCTTCCTTCTTCTTCAAATGCTTCTGCTACTGATTCAACCAAAACTTTCAAATTTACTCCACCAGTTCCAAGGTATTCTCAATTTGACACCAGACCTTTTACCGCTTCCTATTGTGAATATTCCAAATCATCTTCTCTGAGGAAGATGATTTGGAGGATTTATTGGATGGGGAAGTTAGAGAGAATATTTCTGATGATGATGAAGACTGGGGAGATGTGGCTTCAGCTAAGATGAAATATCCACGGCATTTACCACTAGGTTCAAAGGGCGATCAGTCTCCCAGTATCAGCCTGTCTTCCACTCTCTCCCATTCCTTGGTCTGCTCCCATGCTTGTTACCCATCCTGTATCAGCCTCTCTGGATCTCAGACCTGAACCTCAATTTGTTTATTTTTCTAATATAACTGTGCCAGAACTCCATTTACCAGTTCCAGCCCTTGTGCCAACTCCCCAGCCAGTTACAGCCTTTGTGCCTGCATCCTGACGGCTGCCTAAATCTGTGCCAATGCCTGTTCCCGTGCCGGCTCCCCGAAAGCTGCCTGTTCCCATTTTGGCTCCCTGAAAGCTGCCTGTTCCCGTGCCGGCTCCCTGAAAGCTGCCTGTACGCCAGTGTTCAGTTTCTGGGCCAGTAGTCCAGTCCAGCGTGTTCCGGCCTCCGTGCCAGCAGTCTAGCTGGTTGCGGTCTCTGTGCCAGCAGTCCAGCGGTTCCAGCTTTTGAGGACCTGTGTACCATGGCCTCTGGGCCCAAGGACAAATCTACTTCTAGACCTGCCGTCCCTGCTGCGGGATCTGATAGTTCTGGTGCTCCAGATTTTACCAGTCTTGTTGCTATTCGTGATGGTCTTCCTGTTGTCCTGGGCAATCCACCACGTTTAATCTGTAATGGGTGCCCGTGCTGGTCCATTGGTTTGTCAGTACAAATGTTCCAAGTTTTTTGTTAAATGATATGGTCTAGCTGTGGTTAATAATGTAAACCTGAAACATTTCAGTCAACCTGCCTGCCACTCACTTGTGGCACAACCTGACACTAGGGCAAAAAGAGAAGTGATTTTCAGCTACTCAAGCAAATACATTCTCTATCCTTATAATTCGACCTAGCCAGGTGCTGCTAGTACACACACTTCACCCCTCTAACCAAGTATGAGATTATGTGACCAAGAAAAAGCAGAGAAATAATTGCCTCCCAGTAAGTGTTCCTCTCATTTTTCTTTGCTATGTGTGCAAAAAAAATTTATTTTGTGAGCACTTTTTAAAACTGTGTGCACACCTATGGAAAGAAGTAAAAAAAAATTGTGTTTTTTGTGGTAAAAATTTGTGCACTAGCATCAGCTTTGGGTGAAGACGTGACGATTCGTCACTGCAACTTTTGAAACGAGTTGCAGTCAACATATAAGACCTCCACGTTAGACCCTAGACCAGGAGTTCCCAAAAGGTAGATCGGGATATACCAGTAGACCTTTAGCTGGTGATCAGTAGATATCAAGTCACTGCCAACAAACGGCTTTCAAATCACCCTCCTATTGCATGCTTTTCATTCAGTTATTACGTTAAGGTCACATCAGAAGTTGCTTGTTAAATATAGCATTATACATTTTCTCATCAATATTTTCCATGGAACAGAATGCTAACAACATTTTATGGAAGTGGGTCATAATGGGACAACATCACTAAAAGTAGACCTCACATTAGTAAAGTATGGGCACTACTGCCCTAGACCACATTCTCTCAACCTGACGTGGCACACCACCTTTATAGCCTTTCTCTGACATCCATGGGAGCAGGTACTAGATATACCATCAGAAGGAGAAGAAATTTGAGTTCATTGAGGTAGCAACTAGTTGGAAGAGTGTTGCACTGGCTGAAACTGACACTCCCTCATGTGCTTTCAGAAAGAGCCAGCACTTTAGGATGGAACTGATTACATTGTTACTCAATGTAACTGAATGTGTTGCAGTGGGACCTGGATTTTACTATTGAGTTTTGTTCTTAGATCTTCCAGGGAGCGGTTATCTTGTTGTCACGATTGCCGCCCGGAGCAGGTACAGGAGCTCCGGGCGGCGCGTCCTTCTCTGCCGGCGTCGCTCCCAAAATGGCGCCCATGGCCGCCACGTGGGTGCCGGCGCAATGGCGTCAGCGCATCGACATCGACGCAAGGACGCCGATGACGTCAGAATGCTGCCAAATTAAAATATATAAGCCTTACCGAGACGCCAGAATGGCGCCCAAGTATAGGATTCATTCCTGCGAAGTTTCCTGGGTTTCCTGTCTGCTTTGCTGAATAATTACCTTGTTCCTGTTTGTTGCTGACCTCTTGCCTGGACTTTTGGACTTTGCTGATATTCTGCCTGCCTTTGAACCCTTGCCTGGACTCTGGTTATTCTCCTGATTTAACTCTTAGGATACCGCGACCTTGCACCCTCAAGAGGGCTTCCTCCTTGATCCTGACTACCTCCCTGGAGGGAGCTCCCGGCTCCCTGACACTTGTGTCAGGGAGCTATTATCTGGTTACCTCCCCATTGTTCTGTTGTTAGGCTGCTGGGGGGTGGGAAGGGAGGGGACTGATATCACTCCAACTTGCAGTAAAGATTGACTGAAGTTTATCAGTGGAAACCTTGCTTTACCTGATCTAGTGATCTCTAACAAAGAACCTAAATAAAAATGTGCAAGTACTAGAACAACTAGAACAACTGGAAAATAGTGACCATAATCTTATCTAATTGAAAGGGATTCTTTTACTTTAGGGATGCACAGATTCCAGGATTCGGTTTGGGATTCAGCCTTTTTCAGCAGGATTCGGCCGAATCCTTGTGCCTGGCCGAACCAAATCCTAATTTGCATATGTAAATTAGGGGTGGGTAGGGAAATCACATGACTTCATCACAAAAAAAATATTTTCCACTTTTTTCTTTTCTGGCTAATTTGCATATGCAAAGTAGACGTAGGCATTTGGTTTTTCTTTTGCATATGCAAATTCGGCTTCAGTTCAGTATTTGGCAGAATCTTTTACCAAGATTCGGTGCATCCCTAGTCCCAAATAGTGGATTTGGTGCATCCCTAGTTTACTTTTTATTTCTAAATTACACTGTTAACATTCCAAATAATTCACTCTACCATTTAAAATTTTATTCTTGAACCAACAAATGTATTTTTTATTTTATTTTTTAGCTGTAATTGTAATTACAATTGTAATGTAATTGTTGAAGATGCAGCATTTTCTGATTTTGAGCTTTGAAAGGGAGCCAGCAAAGATGAAACTGCTTTGAGACAGCTATTGTTTGTCCCCTTCCCATTATATTATACCAGGACCTAGGTCGTGTCTGCATTGCTAAGCCCCACCTAGTGGTAGCAGTATTCCATTATAGACACACACTCCATAGATAGACATCTAATGCGTTTCATGTGTGACCACACGTAATCACAGGTAAAAAGCACATTAAACCATCACCTTTTAAAAAGCAATCTGAACTGACCGTACTAATGACGCGGCTACCTTTTTTTTTTTTTTATCAACCCTTTATTTTCCTCTACTTTTTGTGAAATATAAACTTCTGTCGGTATTATCGGAGAGGCATTTGTTTTTTTTATTTTTAGTGTTGCATGTTCTCTTGTTTCCTGTGGACATTATTACTATTAGAAACAATTGTATACATTTTCTATTAAGTTGGAATGTTACATTTGTTTTAAATATTTTAATTTACACTTTATCTTCTATGACTTTGATACAACTTTGTGTCTTCCCCCTTCATATCCTTGCCTCTTATTATCACACTTTTGTAATTTATTGAATATTAAATAATATTAAACATTAAAATCGTAGTTTATTTATAAAACATTTTTGTGCATAAATTGAGTTTTAAAATTAGGGTGGATGGACTGGTTATTTACTTTCATTATCCAGATTTTATTTAATTTACTGTATGCTGCGACATAGCTGACCATCTATATAAAGCAATTAACATCCCATTTAATTTTAAAGGACAAGGAAAGGCAAAAATATAAAATCCCATTTTTACTTTCTTTAAAGGACCAGTAACATCAAAAAAAAATATTTAAAAATTCGTTAGAGCACAACGAAAAATAAACATCAAGACAAATGAAATTTTTAAATAGCAAAGCTTTTATTAAGAAATAACTTACAGAATGTCCACTTCCTTTCCTTTTCAGAAACGGCGAATAGGCGACCATCCAGTGTGTAGCGATTGATTTCTCCTGCCTGGCTATTCACTGACAGACGTCGGCTTCATCCTCCTATCAACTAACAGCAGCGTGTCCTCTTGCTTCCCTTCCACTGGCCTGACTGTGTAGTCTCCCGACGCACACTTGCTTCCTTATACTGCCTCGCAGCTTTTCACTGTGCTTCCCTCCACCGCTCACCTCCCTCTCAGCATGCACAATCCAGTCTCGGCATTCCTCTGCATTCCAATAGCGCACATATCCTACACATGGAAGACACAGACCGGCTTATGCCGTTTCTGTCTCAATTGCACTCTGTTCAGCTTTTCACTGTGCAGGGGGAATGTATTTCATATGTATTTCTGCCTGTAGCAAAGTAATGGCAAAGCAAAAAGCACAATGTGCATGCCTGGGTTTGGGGGAGGCGAGCTGGCTGGACGAGAGACGCCTGACTCAGTACACACCATCTGGATACAAACACTTGATCTGACTAAATTGCTGAACAGAGTGCGATTGAGACACAGACTGCATAAGCCGGTCTGTGTCTTCCATGTGTAGGATATGTGCGCTATTGGAATGCAGAGGAATGCCGAGACTGGATTGTGCATGGTGAGAGGGAGGAGAGCGGAGGAGGGAAGCACAGTGAAAAGCTGCGAGGCAGTATAAGGAAGCAAGTGTGCGTCGGGAGACTACACAGTCAGGCCAGTGGAAGGGAAGCAAGAGGACACGCTGCTGTTAGTTGATAGGAGGATGAAGCCGACGTCTGTCAGTGAATAGCCAGGCAGGAGAAATCAATCACTACACACTGGATGGTCGCCTATTCGCCGTTTCTGAAAAGGAAAGGAAGTGGACATTCTGTAAGTTATTTCTTAATAAAAGCTTTGCTATTTAAAAATTTCATTTGTCTTGATGTTTATTTTTCGTTGTGCTCTAACGAATTTTTAAATATTTTTTTTTGATGTTACTGGTCCTTTAATGAAAAAGAAATCTATTTCCAATATACTTCAATTAAAAAATGTGTATAAGAAACCTGACTGTATGCAGTGAAATTCCCTCTTCATTTACTGCTGTGGAAAGGAATTACAAAAATCTAGGCAGGGTGGTGGAAGCACTCTTAAGGCTAATACAAAATATATTTAAGTATAAGGGAAGTGTTACTTACAATGCACTTCCCTGGGCCCCTGTCTCATAAGTAATTCAATATAAATGCAAATGCATATGTTTACAAAACAGGGGTTTTTAGTTACAAAGTTATGATCATAAAGTTGAAAAGCCACCATACCACGTCAAGGTGAACCCCATATGGCGGTCCCTAACTTACTTAACTCAGGTCACAATATAAAAAGATACTTCTCTGCATAATAGCATTACCTGTACACAATGTGTGTTGTGCATTGGTTTCAATCTGAAAGCTAAATCCTCCCCCACCAGCAAGGGCTTTTAAGAGAGAGAGATTGCTCAAACCAACGCCCATATTTAAAAGCATAGGACCACCATTAGTATAAAGGGGTGGGTATGGGGTGCTATTAAAAAAACACAGTGAGCTGAGCCACAGCTTCAGGCGAACATCCAAAATTCTAGAGGGGGTGGTGGAAGCACTCTTAAGGCTAAAACAAAATATATTTAAGTATAAGGGAAGTGCTACTTACAATGCACTTCCCTGGGCCCCTGTCTCAAAAGTAATTCAATATAAATGCAAATGCATATGTTTACAAAACAGGGGTTTTAGCAAATTATCAACTTTATTAGCAAGTATGTGTAATCCTACTCACTCAAACATGTAATCCCACTCGCTCATATGCATAATCCCACTCATACTTGTAATCCCACTCACGTGTACATGTAATCCCACTCGGCCATATGCATAATCTCGCTCATATGCATAATCTCACTCATACATAATCATGATCACTCATATGCATAATCCCATTTAAACTCCTAAGTATGCATGATCCCACTCACTCATATGCACAATCCCACTCATAATCATAAGTATGCATAATCATATGCATAATCCCACTCATACTCACAATCCCACTCACTCATATGCATTATCCAACTCATAATCCAACTCACTCATATGCATGATTCCACTCGTATTCATAATCCCTCTCACTCATATGACTAATTCCCACTCACTCATACATGTATGATTATGCATATGAGTGGGATTATGCATAAGTGAGTGGGAGTATGCAAAAGTGAGTGGGAGTGGGTGGGATTATGCACGAGTGAGTGGGAGTATGAGTGGGAGTGAGTGGGATTATGCACAAGTGGGTGAGATTATGCACGAGTGAGTGGGATCATACATACTTACTGTTAACCTTTTAACAACCAGAGTGGCAGTTATCTAAAGATTTCAAAGAGGCCGTTCACTGATTACATTTTTATGGGGGGGGTTTACATGTCCTTTAAACAATGCAAAAACTATAAAATCCACATTAGATTACATGACAACACAGGACCCAGTGCAGTCTGTATATTTTGATCAGTCTTGCTGTATCGGCTTCTGGCAGATATTATTTGACTTGTGCTGTTTTGATAATTTATGACAATCCCTAAGCAGCCCAGACCACACTGATCTTGCAAGGATGTTTAACAAATTTACAGGATGACAGCCCCCTGTGGCCAACTTTGAAAGCATAAATCATTTGTTTGATTAGGCTTTGTGGTGCAGTAAGTTTATGTTTAGTATAGAAAATACAGCATTTCTAGCCTTATTCTATTTTAGACTTTCCTTGTCCTTTTAAGTCCATTTGGCTCACATGTATCTAAATAAAATATCAATTTTACATGCCAAACATTCAAGATGCGGACATTCTGTCTACAGCCCTCTCAGATCATTCCCCTGTGACAGTGAATTTATCAAACCCGAAACCTTTAAATGGCGATTAATACATGTACCTTTAACATGTGATAAAGCCAAACAATCCTTAATTAATTATTTTCAGGAAAATTTCAATTCCACCACCTCCCTGGTTAATCTTTGGGAAGCGCATAAAGCGGTAATGAGGGGTATTTTTATTCAATTAGCTCAACTAACTATTAAAAGCCTTAACACCAATACTACTCCAGGACCAGCTGGCTTTTCAAGCCAATATTATAAAAAGTATTCTGAAATGTTATGTCTGTACCTTGCAAACACATTTAACTTTATTGCTCAAGGCAATTTCTGGCCCCAAGACTCCCTGACGGCTCAAATAACTTATCCCAAAAGAAGGAAGGACAATATCTAATGTGCTAACTAATGCCCTATTTTGATTTTAAATCTTGGCCTTATGATTTTTGGCAAGATATTGGTGTCTAGGCTTAACAACTTTTTGCACACCCTTATACAGCCAAACTGGCATCAGAAGATATACAGTCCACAACATTAGACCTGTCATTTATTTAACCCAGATTGTGAACTCCGCAAAAACTCCCGCTATGCTTGTAAGTCATTGACATTCACAAAGCTTTAGACACTTTCATGGGGACTATCTTTCCTATATATTGTCAAGTGGGGCTTTGGACCAGTTTTCCAACATATAATAAAAGCACTCTATACTTCTCCTTCAGCTTATGTTAAATGGGGCCCTTTTATTTCCTCTAACATTCGAGACAAGGGTGCCCTTTGTCCCCAGTGCTTTTTGCTCTAGCCATAGAGCCCTTAGCTAGGCTTATTGAAAACCACTCTCAAATATATGGAAAACCAGACAAAGCCTGTTTTTTTGCTGACAATGTAATCCTTACTCTTGCCAAACCTCTCACTTCATTGCCGCCCCTAAACAAATCTAGAACAATTTGCTCAGTTTTCGGGCCTGTCAATAAATAACACTAAATCAGAAGCTTAAAAGCTTAAATTTACCCGCTCATGTGATAAAAATGATTCACTTAAATTTTGAATATTCTTGGAATACATCTCAATTACAGTATTTTGGAATCCAGCTCACTCCTCATTTATGAACTCTTTATAAACAAAACTACCCACCCATGTGGAGGAAAATTAAAATCATACTTGCCCAATGGAACAAGCATAACATTTATTGGTTGGGCCATATCAATGCAGTCAAGGTGGTTATTTTACCCAAACGGTTATATCTCTTTTGGTCACTACATATCCCTGTTTCTAAGAAAGATCGGATGCTATTGCAAAGATCTCTCATTGGATTTTTCTGGTCTTTTGGTTATAATAGGATTTCAAGTAGACCTGTCACCCAGACACAAAAATCTGTATAATAAATGTCCTTTTCAAATTAAACATGAAATCCAATTTCTATTTTTTATTTAAGCATTCATAGCTGTTGTAAGCTCATTTAAAAATCTCAGCTGACAATCAAATATTGTCTGCCCCTCCTCTATGCCCGTGGCATAGAGGCGGGGCAGACAATTACTTTCACTTTCAATTCAGCACTTCTTAGATATCACTGCTGCCCACACATTCCCCCAGTTCTATTTACCATATAACTGTGTGGCCAGGGCATGGGAAAACAGCCCTGTCTCCCAGCAGCTCACATTCCGCCAAAGCGACCCCCCCCAGCGATCAACCAGACTTCTTTGCAAAGTTGATGGTGACAGAGAATTGCCAAACGGATAACTGTGTGCATTGTCCCACTACCATGTGCAGAGGGTGCTGTGTGATATTGCCATCACTGTTATTCTTTCATATAACCAACAGAGGGCGCACTGTTATTCTTTCATATAACCAACAGAGGGCGCACTGTTATTCTTTCATATAACCAACAGAGGGCGCACTGTTATTCTTTCATATAACCAACAGAGGGCGCACTGTTATTCTTTCATATAACCAACAGAGGGCGCACTGTTCTTTCATATAACCAACAGAGGGTGCTGTGTGATATTGCAGTCACTGTTATTTTTTCATATAACCAACAGATGGTGCTGTGTGATATTGCAGTCTCTCCCCAAGCGAACTGTTGGTATAGGAATGATTAAAAGTGACTGCAATCTCAGCTACTGCCCACTGACTCGAGTATAAGCCAAGGTAGACTTTTTCAACACATTTTGGATGCTGAAAAACTCAGCTTATACTCGAGTATATGGTAATTAATCCTTACTGGAAGAAAAAACAGCTTTTTAGGATAATAGGTCCCATACCTGTATAATAAAAAACAAAAATGACAACTCTTCATAAAAAGATATAAGAAAAAAAAATATCCATTTTACCTCTGTTTGTAGTAATTTTTTTTTTAAATTTATCTCCTCCTCGATTTAGTTTTACTATACTATCTATTCCCTGTATGCGCAGGAATGACCGTTCTCCCCCATTGCAGTGTGAGAAGTGTTTTGACACTGTAGTTGTCTCACTTTTAGCTGCAATTTGATATACAAGTTCACACATCCTTTTTTTTTTTATTTATTTTTTTTTAGGGGGTTTACTGTACATCTACGTATTGTACTTCAAACCACCTAGTGGTAGACATAAGAGTAGCACCCTAGCAGGAAAAGCACTTTTAACAATGCAAACAAATCATTCAGCAGAGGTGTCAGGTAGCTGCTATCTGGTTAGCTACCCATTGTTCTGTTAAAAGGCTGCTAGGGAGGGGGATGATAGCACTCCAACATGCAGTATAACTTTAAGGGTAATGGCACACCTGGTGTTTCGGGGAGATTTAGTCGCCGGGCGACTAATCACCTCTTCTTTAACTCCCCCGAATCGCCAGGTGTGCCCTTACCCTAAAAAGTGACTGAAGATTATCGGAGCACAAGTCACATGATCTGATGCGTTTTGAAAAAAAAAAAGTTAAAAAGCAATTATACACAGGGGCGACAAAAGACCGAATTTCAGGAAAGCTTAGTTTAGTTCCTTAAGATCAGTTCCTAGATTGTGGCATTCGATCCACAAAATATATAATACAAGAGCCATGAATATCCTGTCATCGGTTATAATCTGAGCTTCGTTATGTCATTTCTGTCACATGAGTCAAGTGAGTTTGTCACTTCATCCATATACGTTTGTACAGTGGGATGAAACAACGTTCCTCTAGGACCATGGTGCTACACACAACATAGATGTACCAGACAACAGATAAAACATGATAAAGAACATGATTAAGTGCAGATGTGCTCATAGAGAACAATTGTATCCAATGGTTATTTATTTATACAATGGCGTACAGTGACTGTATAACGTTGTGGTATATAGTAAGGTCAGATGGGGGGTGTGTGTGTGTGTGAGAGAGACCTATCCGGTCCCTGAGTATTCAGGAGCCTTATGGCTTGGGGGAAGAAACTGTTACACAGTCTGGTAGTGAGGGCCCTAATGCTTCGGTACCTTTTTCCAGTTGACAGGAGTGGGAACATTGAGTGTGAGGGGTGTGTTGGATCAGCCACAATGCTGGTGGCTTTATGGATGCAGCGAGTGGTGTAAATGTCTGTGATGGAAGGAAGTGAGACACTTATGATCTTCTCTGCTGTCTTCACTATCCTCTGTAGGGTCTTGCGCTCCATGACAGTGCAGTTCCCAGTCCAGAAAGTGATACAGCTGCTCAGGATGCTCTCGACAGTCCCTCTGTAGAACGTTTTGAGTTTGGATGGTGGGAGATGGGATTTCCTCAGCTTTCGCAGGAAGTAGAGGTGCTGTTGGGCTTTCTTGGCTAAGTAGCTTGTGTTGTGGGACCAGGTGAGTTGGCTCTGCACCAGTCTGCACCAGTCTGTTAACCGCTGCACCTCCTGTATGGTGACTCATCATTATTGCTGATGAGACCCACCACGGTCATGTCATCAGCGAACTTTATGATGTGATTTGTGTGGTGCGTGGCTGCACAGTCATGCGTCCGCAGAGTGAACAGTAGAGGACTAAGCACACAGCCTTGAGGGCTCCGGTGCTTAGTGTGGTGGTCCTGGAGATGATGTTTCCAATCCTGACTGACTGAGGTCTGTTGGTCAGGAAGTCCAGAACCCAACTGCAGAGGGAGGTGTTCATTCCAAGCAGGCTCAGCTTTTCTATCAGATGCTGAGGAATGATAGCGTTGAATGCTGAACTGAAGTCTATGAACAGCATTCAAATGTAGGTGTCTATTTATTTATTTATTTATTTTTTTTCCAGTTGCGAGAGGGCCAGATGGAGGGTGTTGGGTATTGCATAGTCTGTTGATCGATTTTGACGGTATGCGAACTGTAGGGGGTCCAGTGCTGGTGGCAGCAGGGTTTTGATGTTTCTTGACAAGCTTCTCAAAACACTTCATGATGATGGGGGTGAGTGCCACAGGATGGTAGTCGTTGAGGCAGGACACTGATGAGTTCTTCGGCACGGGGACAATGGTGGTGGTTTTGAAGCACTTCGGGACAGTGGATGTGTTTAAGGAGATGTTAAAGATGTCGGTGAAAACATCTGCCAGCTGATCTGCACATTCTCTTAACACTCTGCCAGGGATATTGTCTGGTCCTGTAGCCTTCCGTGGGTTTACTCACCCAGAGTCATCCTCACGTCAGCCACAGTCAGACGCAGTGCCTGGTCACTAGGCAGAGTGATGGTCTTCCTCATTCCTGTGTTGTTCTGTGGGTCAAACCGTGCATAGAATTTGTTCATCGCATCTGCAATGGAGGCATCTCTGTCACAGGTGTTGACCTGTAGTTTGTGATAGCCTGGATGCCCTGCCACATGCGCCGTGTGTCTCCATTCTCTTGGAAGAAGCTGTGTATTCTCTGAGTGTATGCGCCCTTAGCTCCTCTGATGGCACAGGAAAGTTTGGCTCTTGCTGTTTTTAGGGCGACTTCGTTACCTTCCCTGAAAGCAGAGTCCCGGGTCCTCCGTAACACACGTACCTCTTCAGTGAACCACGGCTTCTGGTTGAGGCGTGTAGTGATGCACTTGGAGACAGTGACATCATCAATGCACTTTGTGATGTAGCTGATTACAGATGACATCTACTCATCCAAGATGATGTAGTTGCTGTAGGTTGCAGCCTCCCTAAATATGTTCCAGTCAGTGCACTCAAAACAGTCCTGAAGAGCAGTCATGGCTCCTGCTGGCCATGTTTTCACCTGCTTCAGAACTGGTTTAGAGTGCCTGACTAGTGGTCTGTATCCTGGAATTAGCATAACAGAGATGTGGTCTGAGTATCCGAAGTTGTGGGCGGGGCTCTGCTCGGTACGCACTGGAAATGTTAGCTCTTAGCCTAACACAGACTCCTGCATGCTTTCCGAGGTTCTTCATCCTCGTACACCATTTCCCCTCCCGACATTGGCCCCAGACGAGACAGCGGTCAGAAGATCCGACTCCCGAAGTAGGCCGAGACCCCATAGTGTGTGCAATAAATTTATCGTAAGATATATGCATGATTGCTGTACTGAAGGAGTGTCTGCAGATTATAGACCTGGGCCTTAGTTGTTCCGTCATCCATAGCTTCACAAAAAACAAAGTAAAAAAGCACAAAAACCACAAAAAAAAGCACCTTGTGATCCACTGCAATCTACTGTTGCGCTGCCATCTTGTTCGCCACTAGGCCCACTGTCTCCCTCAAGGTTCCCCACGTCACCAGGCCAGCGGTCTGCCCTGCAGTTCAGGCACCAGCTCGGTCCCGGGTACCTCTACTACTCGAGCCCCCGGTTTCTGTTGAGGAGGTAGGCCCAGTTTTGTTCTCCGGCTCTGTGTGTGCTAGAGAGCCAGTTTTTCCTCCTTTATGCAGCGGTTGTCCCTTTTAGGCTGCTAGTGTGGGATATGTTGGCAGAAGGGGGTTTGTAAAGCACGGATGGGTGCAGATTTTAACAGTGCCCTGGGAGCCCTTGCAGATGTGTCTTACCTGGGGAGGGCTAACTTGTATATTATAAAAATAAATAAGTACACCCTGTTGCAAAATTTTTATATAGACATAGGGAAACTTCTCAGTAATTTATAATAGCCCTATATTTTAAAAGGGGGTGTAGTTTATTCATTTTATAATTAAAAAAGGACCTAGAGGTCCTTGTATATAATAAACTGGCTGAAGCAAGCATTGCCAGTCAGCAACTGCAGGGGGGAAAACCACTGTAGTAGCAATGATTTCATTGGCTGGCAAGACATTAGTTTCCTGAGTAAACACTCCTCTGGGATTCTTTCTCTATAATTCTGTGTTGATTTTTGGAGTTGTCATCATATCCATTTCTTGATCTTCTTTTGGGGAATGAGTTGTTCGCTTCACAGTCTTTAAAAAAGCTGATCACCACTTAAAGCAATTTTGGATATCTGGATATTGGAGTCTTAAGCCAAGTGTACTGTGTAACAAACATGATAAAGGGGAGGGGTTAGCAATTATAAAAAGAAAGACTTACACTCGCACACCCTGGCCGTCCAGACTTCAGCGACTCCCAGATGCTCGATGTCAGAGGGAATAGGCAACCTCAAAAACAGCGTAAGAACAGGACACACCGGCACAGCATGGGTAAGTTCAGCAGGTTAAACCTTGCTCGTTTATTGCGGATGCAACGTTGCGGATGCAACGTTTCGGGGCGTGACCCCTTTCTCAAGCTTGAGAAAGGGGTCACGCCCCGTAGAAACGTTGCATCCGCAATAAACGAGCAGGGGTTAGCAATTAGTCACCACCTCCCAATCATGAGACACAATTCCCAGCAGTCTCCGTAAAATACCAGTGAAATTAAATATTGTGTTCAATAAAATTAGTCTCTCCAAAAGCTCTTCCTAATTGGTAGTCCATCTAGTGTGATGAAAAATTCAGTAATAAAATTGCATAGAATTTATATAAAATTAGTGATTATAAAAAAAATAAAATCTTATTAATAACACACACCATTTTGCTTTGTCAATGGAGTTCTGGATGTCTACGATTTGTCAGGACACAGTGCAGTTCTAAAATGTATAATATAATTAATAGGTGTGAGCATAAGTTATATAATTAGAGAAATTAGAGCACAATAGAATAATGCTTAATATTTGAAACATTGTATATTCCATAAAAACATTGTTACACAAAAAACACGATATACAGGAAAAATACTATATCAAATAAATATTTCAGGAGTATATTCTCTGTTTAGCCCTCCAGGGCTCAACGTACCCAATTTAAGGATCCATTTCATCTCCATTTACTTTAATAACTGCACTCTGTCACCCCCACGTCTCAAAGGACCTACATTGTCAATTACTTGATGTCTTGGTTGACTCACTGAATGTCTGGCTTCTGCAAAATGTGCTGGTATTGGGTAAGAGCTCCTATGAAGGAGGATCTTGCAGAAGTAATTTTGTTTCTGAGAACAATACAGTTGATTTTGGATTGTATTTAACTGCTATTCTACAGCTATATGCCAAGTTAAATTGTATGTTTTCCAATTGGTTCTTGGTTTATGTAGGTTAAAGGGAATCTGTTGTCATTTTAAACTTTTTTTTTTTTTTTTGCATTTTTATAAAAAACACACATCCATAAACACTGTCTGGCAAATAAAATGTTAATCCACAAATCCATGCATAAGTTATTTTAGTTTGTATTTTGTCATGTGGGCTTCCATTTCTGCTCATTACACATTCATCCTGTGCTGCTCTAACAGCAGGCACAG
>CM076684.1:81034389-81036889 GCA_038501925.1 Xenopus petersii | reverse complement strand
ATGTGCACTATCAAACCTCAATAGATTGTTGCGGTCGGTGGGTTTAACGTACAAATCGGTGTACAGGGATCTGTCTCTCCGATATACAGTAGTGTCTAGAAACGTGATTGATTCTTCACTATGTGTTAAAGTAAACCCAATAGTGGGAACACAAGAGTCTAAATAGGTTTTAAACTCCAATAAGGATCCAACGTCACCCCTCCAGACGACCAGCAGATCGTCAATATACCGCCACCATTTTAGGCAATTTTCTTTGTACAGTGTATGGCCGTATACATACGTGGTTTCAAAGAAATTCATGAAGATGTTGGCATAGGTGGGGGCGACGTTGGATCCCATGGCAGTCCCCTGTATCTGGAGGAAAAATTTGTCCTGAAACAAAAAGTAATTCTTATGTAAGATTAAGTACAACAATTCCATAAAGAAATCGATCTGTGACGATTCATAACTGGATTCCTCCAGAGTTAATCTTACTGCTGCCATTCCCAACTCGTGGGGTATAGAGGTATATAAGCTATTGACATCAAATGCCGCTAATAATACCCTGTCATCGCCCAAGTCCAGACCCCGAATACACCGTAGGAAGTGAGAAGTATCCTTAATGTATGAGGTTCCCAATGTCACAAAAGGGGCTAAGACTTTATCAAGAAAAATTGACAAGGGGAGAAAGGACAGAGTTAACCCCTGCCACAATAGGTCGCCCAGGGGGGAATTGGAGATTTTTATGCACCTTGGGCAGGGTATAGAACACAGGTATGCATGGAAATTCCTGTACAAGATATTCTTTCAAACCATCTGTAATGGTGCCCTGTGCTAGGTATTGATCTAAAACCCCCAGTATAAGATTTGCAATTTCACCTGTGGGGTCCCTATCGAGTGGAACATACGTACTGCTATTGTGTAGTTGACCCAAAATCTCCTGAGTGTAGTAATCCCTATCAAGGATTACCAAAGCTCCCCCTTTGTCAACAGGCTTATAAATGACACTTTTGTCTCCCATTAAAGCGTTAAGTGATTCACGTTCTATTTTGGACAGATTATTATTGTAACGCATATGGTTAAGACCTTTAGAGTCATTCACAAAATGGTTAATGTCTCTGGAAATAAAGTTAATCACAGTCTCAACAGGATGAAAGGAAGTAGGAGGAAGGTATTTACTTTTTTTGCGTAGATCAAACTGTTGAGGAGTTAACCCCCTCATCTGGGGCTGTGAATCCGCAACACCTTTATCCTTATCTTTGAACTGCACCTTAAGTCGCAGCAGCCTGAAAAACCGTTGCAAGTCTATATCCAGGGAAAAAGTGTCTAATTTAGCAGAAGGGCAAAAGGATAAACCCTTCTGTAAAACACAGGAGAAGACAGCGCTCCTTCCAGCAGCGGGGAGCGCGAGGTCCACGCCACCGAAGCAAGCGGCGTAACAGCTATCCAGACACGGCAGGTTCGCAACAACAGCAAGGCAGCTCCCAGGAAGGCGCATCGTCTGTGATTAATATTTCCAACAAGGTACTGTCACCCTCTGAATTAAGTGTTTTACAGAAGGGTTTATCCTTTTGCCCTTCTGCTAAATTAGACACTTTTTCCCTGGATATAGACTTGCAACGGTTTTTTCAGGCTGCTGCGACTTAAGGTGCAGTTCAAAGATAAGGATAAAGGTGTTGCGGATTCACAGCCCCAGATGAGGGGGTTAACTCCTCAACAGTTTGATCTACGCAAAAAAAGTAAATACCTTCCTCCTACTTCCTTTCATCCTGTTGAGACTGTGATTAACTTTATTTCCAGAGACATTAACCATTTTGTGAATGACTCTAAAGGTCTTAACCATATGCGTTACAATAATAATCTGTCCAAAATAGAACGTGAATCACTTAACGCTTTAATGGGAGACAAAAGTGTCATTTATAAGCCTGCTGACAAAGGGGGAGCTTTGGTAATCCTTGATAGGGATTACTACACTCAGGAGATTTTGGGTCAACTACACAATAGCAGTACGTATGTTCCACTCGATAGGGACCCCACAGGTGAAATTGCAAATCTTATACTGGGGGTTTTAGATCAATACCTAGCACAGGGCACCATTACAGATGGTTTGAAAGAATATCTTGTACAGGAATTTCCATGCATACCTGTGTTCTATACCCTGCCCAAGGTGCATAAAAATCTCCAATTCCCCCCTGGGCGACCTATTGTGGCAGGGGTTAACTCTGTCCTTTCTCCCTTGTCAATTTTTCTTGATAAAGTCTTAGCCCCTTTTGTGACATTGGGAACCTCATACATTAAGGATACTTCTCACTTCCTACGGTGTATTCGGGGTCTGGACTTGGGCGATGACAGGGTATTATTAGCGGCATTTGATGTCAATAGCTTATATACCTCTATACCCCACGAGTTGGGAATGGCAGCAGTAAGATTAACTCTGGAGGAATCCAGTTATGAATCGTCACAGATCGATTTCTTTATGGAATTGTTGTACTTAATCTTACATAAGAATTACTTTTTGTTT
>CM076684.1:81004389-81006889 GCA_038501925.1 Xenopus petersii | reverse complement strand
CCAAGCTGTATGATGTGCTGTGGGGCGCATTCGTCCTGGTTGATCATTCTTAGAGTATTCTTCGATGAGTATTTACACACTCTTTCAAAGTAAGCACGTTTGTCTGTGCGGCGAGCGTTTGCTTAGGACACTCCAGGGTTCCACTATGGTGGAACATCGCACAAGCCCCAAAGATAATGCCAAGGTGCAGCAAAGCGAGGAGCCACTACCGTCATCTCGTGGTGTGTCTTCCGTCCGGGATCGGTCGTGGAATCAGAAGAAAAAGCCATGAAAGTTACAAAAGAAAATGAGCCAAATAAGCTAAATCGGAAAGTATATGACAGTTAAACCCAAAAATATATGAATCTGAAAAATAATGAAAAATAAAAAATAAAAATAAAAAGTAAAAACTAACAAGAAAATGCAAAAAAGCAAACATACGGAGAAAGTAAAAATAATAATAAAAATAAATAAATAAATAAATAAATAAAAATGAAAAAATAGGCCAAGATGTATAGAGGAGAAGTAAAACAACCATCAAGTACCAACATTAAAGCAAGCAAAGAGTACAACCAGAAACAAAAGGGACAAGACAACATACAACAACACATGAAACAGCTTCAGTCTGAGGAGTATATAAGATACCAAAATAAATAGTTCACCATCCACCTACGGGGCAGCTTGATAAGGAGAGAGCAATCCCAACCAAAAGGGGGAAAACACAGGACTATGTATAGATATCAGCAATATGTTATAGAGAGGGCTATTGTGGATAAAGATTAAGCCAATCGTGTGAGTTCATCACACTCAAGCAGGATCACAATTCCACGGACTATCACAACCCTATAGGAGAGAAAAAAAACAGCCATCAGTTTATATAAAACAGGTTGTAGTCAACCGTATATGAAAGGGGCGTATGAAATGAGTTCGTTGAGTCCATATGGATTGATCGTGTTGAGTCTGTGTATCCATCGTAGTTCACACTGGAGTAACATCTTCTCCCGATTACCACCGCGTATTGGTTGGGGTACATGGTCAATCATCATGCAGCGTAAGCTTGCCAGTGTGTGTCTGTGGTGTAAAAAGTGGGCCGCCACTGGTGTATCAGCTTTGCCAGAAGAGAGTGCTGTCCTGATCGCTGACCTATGGTTGGCCATCCGCTCCCGAAACGTGGTGATTGTCTTGCCCACATAGAACTGTCCACAAGGACATTTAATGAAATATACAAGGAATTTAGAAGTGCAGGTCAGTTTGTAATTGATGGCAATAGGTTTGCCTGAATGTGGATGATTAAACGAAGAGCCAGTGATAAGGGAATTGCAGGTGATGCACGATGGACAGCGAAAACAGCCCTTCCTTCCAGTATTAAGCCATGTATCAGTGGTGCTCTGTTGATGGCAGTGGATAGGATCCGTTTTAACCAAGATATCTCTGAGGTTTCTTCCTCTCCTGTAAGCGATCCGAGGCCTAGAACGAAAGATGGGGGGGAGGGTGGTATCCCTTTCCAGTACCGTCCAATGGTTATGTATAGCCAAGGTTAGCGATTTTACATCAGGGGTATAGGTGGTCAAAAACACCAGGGATTCACTGACAGTGTCAGTTGTTGTAGGTGTGTCAAGTGCCCCATATAGTAAGTTCTGCTGTGTGTGTAATAGGGCTCGCTCTCTGCAGGAGAGAAGTTCTTGTAACGGATACCCTCTCTGTGATAATCTCAATATCAAATCCTCCAACTGTATACCTAATTGCATCGGGTCAGAATTGTTCCTTACCATCCGTATCATCTGCGAATAAGGAACACTTTTTTTGATATGCGGTGGGTGGCAGGACGTGTGATGTAACAGGGTATTGCGGTCCGTAGGTTTCCGGTACGTGGTAGTCTCGTAACCGTTGTTAGTCAGCGTCACCATCAGATCTAAAAAGGCAATCTGCTTCTCATCAATGTTGGCCGTAAACCGTATAGTAGTAGGTAAGGAGTTAAGTTCATTCACCATGGCCTCAAATTGTTCCGTGGAGCCAGTCCATAACAGAAACAAATCGTCGATGAAGCGATATAACTTATGGATGTAGGCACCATACTTAGACAAGATGTGTGTTTCTTCATACTTGTCCATATACAGATTCGCAAAAGCTGGCGCAACATTTGAACCCATACTTGTCCCACTGATCTGTAAGAAATAGTTGAGTTCGAATTTGAAATAGTTGCAAGTGAGGCAGATCCGAAGAAGTTGTAACAAAAATTCAGTGGGGGGTCTCCCATGTTCAGGATATTTGACTAAGAAATCCATGATGTTTCCAATGCCCTCATCTGTGGGGATAACAGTGTACAAGGATGATACATCCATGGTTGCTAGTTTCGTTCCTCTTGGGAATGGTGATGCCGAGTGAAGTTTGATGAGAAAGTCACCAGAATCTTGTATATAAGTAGACGCCCTTTTCACAATGGGTTGTAAAAAATGGTCAACGAAAATGGCAAGGGGCTGTAAGAGCGAGTCCCTTGCACTCACAATAGGGCGCCCAGGAG
>CM076684.1:80212517-80240017 GCA_038501925.1 Xenopus petersii | reverse complement strand
TTCTTACTATGGACAGGCTCCACTGAACAATTAAGGTTCAGATACTGTGTCATATGTGCCTTTTACTTTGTGTTTACCTGTGCTAAGGATTTTGTCTGCTACCTTTTGCAGAAAAGATGGGATTTGCTGCTGCACAATAGTGTATCTCTGGTCCCAGTACTTGTCATTATAATCTTCCTGAATCTTCTCCTTCTGTAGCTCATGCTCCTCCACCATAAACTCACTAAACAAAAAAAAAAAAAATAAGGCACCATAAGAGAATACCAGAAAGGCAATGGTTGTATGAATGCAGTGATTTAACGTAAAGGTCCAGACTTGTAAGCCTATGAAGGGTAATATCTCTCAAAGTAATCAACACTACACAACTCCGAAGATAAAACAGTACTGACACAGCATGTAGCTTCTTTTCTGAAAAATGCATTAAAAATATTATTAATCATGAGAGGTCAGGTAATATGTTAGATAACACAGAAACCTTTTCAAAGTCCTACCAAAGTGGTTGGACTTTGCAAAAAGCTCTTCTCCAAGTACTTGTATGTATCAGCAATTGGTGTTTAATATTATTAATAATTAAAGGCAGCACTCACCAATAGCACCTCTACCTCTGGTGAAAGGGGTCGCCAACCCCCCCCCCACACACATACATTTGGAGAGATTAGAAGGAAGTAAGAATCTTCAGGACAGCACTGGCTTTAGAAGGTCATGACCATTTCATAAACAATTCACAAGAAAGTGAGTGTGGTTCAAGCATGCGCATTAACAAATAACAATGCTCTGTTTTCACTATTGAATCAAACCACTGCAGATATCTGTATTTCACTTGGCGATTGGGTAAGCAATGTTTGAATAACATTGATAATTAATAAAATGAAAAAGACTAACTTCAGATACATACAGGTATTTCTAAAAGTGATTATCCCTTTTAAGAGCAATATTTTATATGAATGATCATATCTGGGGACAACTGGCCATCGAAGAGAAACTTTAGGACCCAGACAGCACTCCACATTGTAGTCTACATAAAATTAAAATGCCTTTATTCATCAATTGGCATAGACCAGCACAAGAACGTTTCAGGTCTACCTTGACCCTTTTTCACCTTGAAAAGTATATTAGGGAATTAGGCAGCAAACTGGCAAATGAGGTTCAATGCTGATAAAGGTTATACACTATACACAAAATTAACATACTAGTTGTAAAAAAATGGTTGGGAAAGATTGTTATTTTTGTGGATAACAGACTGTGAAACACTAAGCAGTCTCTCAGTGTCTACTTCAGTTAATAAGGCACAAAAAAAGTATTGACTCACGTGATGAAAACCTATTTTTCCTAATTAAGTACTTCTAACACTAAGGGGGTTATTTACTAAGCTCTGAATACCTGAAATTCCCCTATATCCAAAAAAATATTATTTTTTTTTTTTTTTTAGAAAATCTGACTTTTAAAAAAAATCATGAATTTTTGGAATTTATTAAACCCCAAGGGCTAAAAAGCCGAATATAAAAACACGGCATTTCATACCTGCCGAGGTTGCATAAAAGTCAATGGGAACAGTCCCATTGATTTTTGGTTGTGTCTGGGGTTTCGGGCAATTTCACAATGTTTTTAGAGCTTTCGGGTGAAATTCACTAAAAAAATCTGGAAAAACGTGAGCTTTTCCCGCAAAGCAAATTTTCGGGGAAATGTAATAATAAATAAGTGTTAAAAACCTGAGCGGGTTAGATCAGAGTTTGTAGCAGCCGATATTGAGATAAATTCGGACCTCGATAAATAACCCCCTAAACTAATCTTCATAATATCAATGTACAGTACATAAATGTAAATAGTATTGTACATTAAAAGTTACCAATAGGTCATGTTGAGCACCTGAAATGAAGTGTTAAAGAAAGGCTTTATTCCTCACATTTTATGCAATCTTTTTGTTCGACCCACTGAATTAAAGCTGAAAGTCTGCAGTTCAACTGCATCTGAGTTGTTTTATTTAAAATTTATTGTGGTAATATACAGAACCAAAATTAGAAAAAAAATTGTCCAAAGATTTATGGACCTAACAGTATGGAAACCTATTATCCAGAAGGCTCCGAATTACGGAAAGGCCATGTACCATACACTCCTTTTTAGACAAATAATCCAAGTTTTTACTAATGATTTCCCTTTTCTCCATATTAATAAAAGTGTAGCTTGTGCATGATCCAAACTAAGACAGACTAATGGGTTTATTTAATGTTTACATCATTTTCTATTAGATTTAATGTATGAAGATCCAAATTGCGGAAAGATCCATTATCTGGAAAACCCCAGCTCCCGAGCATTCTGGATAACAGATCGCATACCTGTATATGCAAAAGTTCAATTATTGTGTTTATCATGTGTCACCTGTAAGGGTCATTTATAATTCCTCTGTAGATCCACCTTTCTAGAATGTCAAAGTACGGTGCACTTGCTGCCTTAGTTAGGTAGAGACAAAGCTCCTGTGCCTGGCTGTCCCCTGTGTATCCAAAGGTTCGGTCATGCAATAAGCTGAGAGTCGCTCCTCCAAGACACTCTCCTTTATTCAACGAAGTAGCTGAAAAGAGAAAAAAATCAGTGAATGTGGAGCTCATGTAATAACGATAGGGAAACAGCCTTCTGAGTCCCACAGATAAATATTCCAGACATGGAATATGTGTAAATCATTATTTCATCACAATTGATATGAATAGCTTTGAAGTGAAGTCATTGAAATGTCTAAAGTAACACCAATTTGAATGTCTGTCCCCTAGAAATAGTTGCCAGACAGAAAATGTGTTAGGAGCGGGTCTAATTTTTTTCCAGTTTATGGAAAAATATACCTTTAGAATGAACACTACACAAACAGATAATTTATATGCAAGTGACCTGTACATATCCATAAATATAACTTTTGCATCAAAACCATTTTGTGATGTTCTGTGTGCTTCCTTAGAGATGACCTGCAATAATGCAGATGTTAACTGTAACAGGAAAAAGTGTGGGAGTAAAAAAAAAAAAAAAGATTCTCAGGCTGATTTAGCCAAGCATTTATATGGTGCCCTTGGTTTCTGTATGAACATAGTGCTTTGTGCAATCCAGGAGGTGGATATAAATACTTAAAATTGCAATTTTTTTCTATTTTGAATTATCCAGAGGCACATACTACTAGGTACTTCTTGCCAGGTAGATAAAATAGATTATCAGTGCACAGATTCTGTGACATTCAGTGAACTCAAGTTAAAGAGGATATACTGCTCCTTTAAATGAGAAGGAAAAGCTTCAAACAATAATGCAAATAATTCCACGAGGAAAGCCAGACCAATTCTTAACCAGTCGATGACACGCATGCTACGTGTCGGACGTGTGGAATATAATATGACTGATCGTGAAATCGCAGGTACAAAATACACGTATCTGACCGTTGGATGAAGATGCATCGTGCGACGTTCACATCAGACAGTCGGATACATGTAGTTTGTACCTGCCATTTCACAATCAGTCCCATTATATTCTGCACATCTGACACGTCGCATTCGTGTCATCACCTGGCGACTAATTGGTCCGGATCGCCTCGTGGAGTTCAGCCCTAACTTAGTCTCTCTTGGCAGCCTGCCACCAAGAAAAAATTACACACCTGCATTTAGTGAGAAATAGTGAGGCAGCAGTATATTATTTTGAAAAAGCTGTCTGCTATAACCTGTTGTTTACACTATCATGGAAGCTTGAGTATGTTGTGCACCAGGGCAGCTGTAGAAATTAGAGCAGTTTATGTGCACTGCTGGATAATGTTCAAGGGAAAATGGTAATGCAAAATTTGGAGGCAAGATAATTTTGATAAAAAAGTGGTACAGGTATTAACTGTTGTTTTAAACATAATAAAACATAAAACTATCATCTGATAAATTATTCATCACCTGGTAGCACAAGTTAACATTTCTTAGATATCTATTCCAGATATTGACTGGAGCAACAGTACTGCCAGATCAGTTAATGGGAACAAGTTTATAAACGTGTTGCATGAAATTTTATGGCACCGGTTGTTGAGGAGCCTACCAGAAAAAATGCTATTCTGGATGTAGTGATCTCAACTGACCCAGAACTTATAGCAAATGTGCAAGTCATTGAGCCCCTGGGTAATAGTGACCATAATGTTATATCATTTAATGTCTGGTGCAAAAAACAAATATATACTGGGGCAACAAAAACAATGAATTTTAGAAAATCAAATTTTAGTGCCTTTAGGGCTGCCCTACAGAGCACAGAACAGAAATGGTTGTCATTTAAAATGATATTAAATCATTACTGTTCTCAATTTTTTCCCTTAAGGAGTAAATGTAGAATCTCTAAGAATCATCCTATGTGGCTTAATACAGAAGTAAAGAAGTTAATAGGAAAGAAGAGAAAGGCATTTAAAAACTACACATCTGTTGGGACAGAAGCTGCATTTAATAAATATAAACACTGTAATGTTGTAAATATGGTAAATTAGCAATCCGGAAGGCAAAGAAAGGAAATGAAGAGTTAATTGCGGTGGAGGTGAAAACTAACCCTAAAAAGTTTTTTAAATATATTAATAGTAAAAAGATGCAGGTTGAGAGTGTTGCTCCATTAAATAACCAGTACCAGTTTGGTTGTAACAGTTACAGAAAAGGCAAATGTGCTAAATCAGTTAGTTTCATCAGTGTATACAATAGAGGAGTCTGAGTTCCCAGGCTCACTTTATAGCTGCATTTATAGCTCAATCTAGTCAGTCGCTGACTCAGGATATGATTCATAAAGCTTTAATAAAAATGAATGTAAACAAGGCTCCAGGGCCTTATGGCATACACCCCTGGGTTCTAAGAGAGCTTAGTTCAGTTTTAGACCAGCCCCTATTTCTGATTTTCTCAGATTCACTTTCATCTGGTATGGTGCCTATGGATTGGAGAAAAGCTGATGTTATTCCAATATTTAAAAAGGGATTACGATCTCAGCCTGGTAATTATAGGCCAGTAAGTTTGACATCTGTGGTGGGCAAATTATTTGAAGGCTTGTTAAGGGATCACATTCAAAAATTTGTCCTAGTCAATGGCATTATGAGTAGCAATCAGCATGGCTTTATGAAGGATAGGTCATATCAGACAAATATGATTGGTTTTTATGATGAGGTAAGTAAGATGCTGGACAGTGGGGGGGCAGTAGATGTGATCTATTTGGACTTTGCCAAAGCATTTGATACAGTACCCCACAAACTACTGCTTTTTAAACTAAGGTCTGTTGGGCTTAAAGGGAATCTGTCGTCATTTTAAACTTTTTTTTTGCATTTTTATAAAAAACACACATCCATAAACACTGTCTGGCAAATAAAATGTTAATCCACAAATCCATGCAAGTTATTTTAGTTTGTATTTTGTCATTGGGGCTTCCATTTCTGCTCATTACACATTCATACTGTGCTGCTCTAACAGCAGGCACAGCATTACCTGTGTGCTTGGAGGCAGCCACTCTGTAATGAAAAGCCAAGTCGCACTGCGACAGGAGAATATAGCTGTACACTCCCCCTTCCCTCTCTGCCCATGAGTGTGATGTCTGGAGGAGAGCGATCACATGGTTTGCAGGAAAGCAATTACTTTCACTTTCCTACGTACAGCTTGCACTAGCAGCCCCTCCTCCCACAGCTCAAAGCTCCTGCCGTTCTGTAAGGGCTAGTCCACACGGGGAGATAGCCACGCGTTTGCGGTCGCGGCGACAAAGCCCCGCGACCGGCGCAGGCGACAGTTTTATATGGGCGCCGATGTAAAAACGCCTGTGCTAACCACACGAGGCGATTTGCTTTTCAACAGTCGCCTGAAAAAGCCTGGCGAGGCATTTTCAGGCGACTGTTGAAAAGCGCATCGCCTCGTGTGGTTAGCACAGGCGTTTTTACATAGGCGCCCATACAAAACTGTCGCCTGCGCCGGTCGCAGCGACTGTCGCGGCGCTTTGTCGCCGCGACCGCAAACGCGTGGCTATCTCCCCGTGTGGAATAGCCCTAAGTTTGTTCTTTGCATTCCTTTGGAGGAGGGAACTTTCTCTCCTAGCTGCCTTCCTAGTTTGTTTTACTGGTTACTAGATGAGGTAAGGGAACTGTGAGTTCCCTCTGCTATCGACCTCACACAGACCTTGCTCCTTTCCTGCCTGCAATACTTCTCATGAGCTATTTTAACCCTTCCTATTAAGTTTTCCTGGTTTTCAAGTATGCCCTCCTTATTTTATCCTTTTTTTCTATTCCCTTTCTATTTCTATTTGTTTCTGCCATTCATGTTTGTGTAAACAAATATAATAAACTATCTATATAAAATATTTTTTCCAGTGCCCAAAATGAAGTGTGTGTGTGTGTGTGTGTGTGTGTGTGTGTGTGTGTGTATATTTATTTATTTTTGAAACGTAAGTGGGGGCAGTGATCACAGGACTATATTATTATTTATGTTTGTATGCAGGATTTCAGTCCTTCTGAAGTGGTGTCAGTGAAAGCTTATCTTGATACCTGCCTATTGTTCAATTGACAGGCTCAGCAGACAAGGCTCTATTTACATTACAGCAGCTTGTAGGAGGGAGGGGTAATGACATCACTCCAACTTGCAGTGCAGCAGTAAAGTGTGACTGAAGTTTATCAGAGCACAAGTCACATGACCTGAGGGCAGCTGGGAAATGTCAAAATGTCTAGCCCCATAGCAAATTTTAAAATTACATATAAAAAAATCCATTTCTTGTTTTGAAAAATGGATTTCAATGCAGGATTCTACTGTAGTAGCACTATTAACTGATACATTTTGTAAAAAACATGTTTTTCCACGACAGTATCCCTTTAATGAAATCGTTTGCACATGGATAGGAAACTAGCTACAAGATCAGGTACAGAGGGTGGTTGTTAATGGTACATTCTCTACTTGGAGTAAGGTTCTTAGTGGGGTCCCTCAGGGCTCGGTATTGGGTCCACTTTTATTTAACTTATTCATTAATGACTATGGGGAGTGTATTGTAAGTAATGTATCAGTGTTTGCAGATGACACAAAACTATCCAGCCCAATTAATTCCATCCAGTATGTGGCATCCTTGCAACACGATGTTGGCAAACTGGCAATCTTGGCAGCTAAATGGCAAATGAGATTCAATGTTGATAAATGTAAAGTTATGCACCTGGGATGTAAGAATATCCAAGCCATTTATACCCTTAATGGGACTGCACTAGGCAAATCCGTTATGGAAAAGGACCTTGGAGTCCTTGTAGATGATAAACTTGGCTGTAGCAAGCAATGCCAGTCAGCAGCATCAAGGGCAAATAAGGTCATGAGCTGTATTCAAAGGGGCATAGAGTCACGGGAGAAGGGGGTCATTCTTCCACTGTATAGAGCACTTGTAAGGCCCCATCTAGAATATGCCGTTCAGTTTTGGTCTCCATCACTCAAACAGGACATTATTGTATTAGAGAGGGTACAGAGAAGGGCAACTAAGCTGGTAAAAGGTATGGGAAATCTTAGCTATGAGGAAAGACTGGCCAAATTGGGGATGTTCAAGCTGGAGAAGAGGCACTTAAAGGGTGATATGATAACTATGTATAAATATATAAGGGGATCATATAATAATCTCTCTAATGCTTTATTTACCAGTAGGTCTTTCCAGCTGACACAAGGTCATCCATTCCGATTAGGAGAAAAGAGGTTACACCTAAATATTCTGAAGGGGTTTTTTACAGTGAGAGCTGTGAAGATGTGGAATTCTCTCCCTGAATCAGTGGTACAGGCTTGATACATTAGATAACTTTAAGAAGGGGTTGGATTGCTTATAGCAAAGTAAGAGAATACAGGGTTATGGTAGATAGCTCATAGTACAAGTTGGAGTCAGGAAGGAATTTTTCCCCATCTGAGAGAGAGGCTTCAGATGGGTTTTTGCATCCCTCTGGTTCTACTAGCAGTTAGGCAGATAAAAAAAAACCAAAAAACTAAAAGGTTGAACTTGATGGACGTGTGTCTTTTTTCAACCTTACTTACTTACTATGTATTAATTCTTCACAGGATAGCACATTTAAAAGAACAGGAATGCATCAAAACAAAGTATAGTACTCCTTAGATAAAGTAGAAACACTGGTGTATCAAAGAGTGTTTTTTTGAAAGCATATTTGCTGTATAAGATCAAATGGCAGCAAAAGCAGTTGATGCTGGGTATGTTTCCACAGCCTAGCTATAAGTAATCTAGAAGAAGATTGTTGAGAAATTTTGGATAGATATTAAGGAAAGCTGCTTCCAGTGATTTAAATCCTGTAATATCAATTAGTTTTGCAATTAAACAAAATACAGATGACCATAATTTGGAGAGCTTACTACAAAACGATCTATCATATCATCAATTAAATCACATTTTTGTCAGCAAAGAGTTGATATATACTGGCAGAAACTCAAGGTGTGCGAGATACAAATTGTGTAGGACATAACACTAAATTTCCTTGATGGGCAGTACAGTTTTGAGCCTTAAGGTTTATATATGGCTTTTTGCCAGTCTCATTAATATTAATACATTATTATAATATAATTGTTATTGTCTCAAAACAATTAAAGACTTTGCTTGAAAGGAGAAGGGGCTGAAGCAAGTGATTATAATCACTTATCTTATAAAACTTCAAAAGAAGCTGGCACAAGTCTGGATCCACGAAGTAGTAGAGCCGGAGTCAGATTGTAAAAGGGTTAAAAGGCTTACATTTGATTTTCCATAATTAAGAACCAAGGCCTGACGCGTTTGTGTCACAAAGTCTGCACACTCAGGTCTTAAAGAACAAACAATATATTTAAGTTTATTACTGGGAGACGTTTTGGCCAGCAATCTAGCCGATCTCAAAGTACCATTACACACAACAAAAGGGCCTAATATACACATACTGGTGGGAAAAGTGGGAAGGGATGACATCACCACAACATTATTAAACAGCGACTAACATACATTCATATACAAAGTATATATACAATACAATGTCTCCAAAAAAAAATAAAAAAACATGTTCACAATTTGAATATCACTAACAAAACCAACACCACCAAACAAATAAAAAAAATGTAATAATAAATAACATATTATTACAATAGCAATATCTCGTTTTGCTATAAAATGAACTTTTTGAAAGACACAGAACTATGTACAACTAGGTCCATAAATCTTTGGAAAGAGACAACTTTTTATAATTATTAATATTATTTATATTATTATAATTTATATTATATATTAGGAGTGGCAAAATCTACAGTTAAGTACATCCTGAGAAAGAAAGAAAACACTGGTGAACTCAGCAATGCAAAAAGATCTGGATGTCCATGGAAGACAACAGTGGTGGATGATCGCAGAATCATTTCCATGGTGAAGAGAAACCCCTTCACAACAGCCAAACAAGTGAACAACCCTCTCCAGGAGGTAGGCATATCGATATCCAAGTCTACCATTAAGAGAAGACTGCATGGAAGTAAATACAGAGGGTGAAAGGTGCAAGCCACTCATAAGCATCAAGAATAGAAAGGCTAGATTGGACTTCTTAAAAAAAACATCTAAAAAAGCCAGCACAGTTCTGGAAAAACATTCCTTGGGCAGATGAAACCAATATCAACCTTTACCAGAATGATGGCAAGAAAAAAAGTATGGAGAAGTCGTGGAACAGCTCATGATCCAAAGCATATCACATCTCAATAAAACATGGCGGAGGCAGTGTGATGCTTGGGTATATGCATGGCTGCCAGTGGCAGTGGGACACTAGTTTTTATGGATGATGTGACACAGGACAGAAGCAGCCGAATGAATTCTGAGGTGTTCACAGATACTGTCTGCTCAAATCCAGTCAGCTCTTTCAACAGCTGATGTAAAAATAAAGTAGCCAGGAGCCTAAGTGGAAGGGGGAAAGTTAGTAGAAAAATATGGATTATAGGAAATTATCTCCTCTGTCATAGGGTTCACATCCTCATAACTTACATACAGTATTGGTTATGAGGAGGACACATGCATCCTAATGATACCAAACAGGACCAACCTATACCCACCAGTTAGGAGGGATGGTTCCTGGGGGACTGGAACATAAGACACCCCTCATGTTTGGTATCATTCCCCACGTATGGATCACATCATGCCCATATTGTCACTACAATATTGGGTGCTGGCAAGTACTTATATATTGGGGAATCTGGCCTGAAAAAAAAAAAAAAAACCTGGGCACTCCTACCTCATGCATAAGTTAAGGAGGGGAATGTCCCAACAGGCAATAAAAAGGTGACTGATCCAGTACCCCATGTCATGGAAGGAGGCTCCATACCAGTGGATTGTATGCCCCGTGTTTCCCAACTCTTGTAACAGGAAATGACTAAACTTGGTTAAGTACCTAGGGGTTTTCTTAGTGTTTTATTTCCTTTTATTGTATTTACTGTTTTGCAATTCTAGGTTTAATGTATGTCTTCTTTGTAACATATTTTTTTGTATACATGCACGGTTTACTGCGGTAATATTAAATATAATATAAATAAGTTTTGTCCATGTTCTTTAATGAATTCATTGCCCATATGAGCTTGTGCTTAAGTGTATTAACTCTTTGTATGCGTGGAAAAGGAAAGCTGCCTATTTACTGTATATGTCGAATAACTAGTATGCCCAGCAGGAAAGTGTGTTTTAGTGTAAATTAACTCTTTGGCTGCTGGAGTGCTTGTCGAACTAGTAGGAACTTATCCTGACTATCGACCACAGGAGAGAGTGTTTGATGCCTTGTTGTATTGTGAATTATTACCTTTTATAGAGGGCAGGGGAGTAGTCACATTAAGGGGCAGATTTATCAAGGGTCGAATTTCTAAGTTAAAAATACTTCGAAATTCAACCATCAAATTAAAATACTTAGACTTCGGATATCAAAGTCGTTTTTGTCAGCGAATTTGGGTATCCTGCGGTCGAAGTAAAATCGTTCGATTGAACGATTAAATCCTTAGAATCGAACTATTCGAAGGATTTCAACGATCGCTCAAATGATTTTACTTGGACTTCCAAAAACTTAGAAAAATCTACTTCCAAAAACGTAGAAAAATGCTCTAGAAGGTCCCCATAGGCTAACATAGCACTTCAGCAGGTTTAATTTGGCTTAGTATTGAAATCAAAGTTTTTTTAAAGAGACAGTACTTCGATTATCGAATGGTCGAATAGTCAAACTAATTTACTTCAAATCAAATTCGAAGTCATAGTATCCTATTTGATGGTCGAAGTATCCAAAAAATTACCGGATTACGAATTTTTTTTACTTTGAAAATTCCCTAAATCCACTTCGATGGATTGATAAATCAGCCCCTAGGTTTTTATCACCTGTTAATGATAGTTGGTGGCAGTGAAATAATTTTCTGGGTGTTGGTATGTTTTGGGGTGTCTGATGTTAGTCTAACCTGAGTGTAAGGTGATTGAGAGACTGAGTGTAACCCCTTATAGCCAAACTCAGGAGTTACGTATTAGGCTAAAAGGGCAATACTGCTACACTCAAAATCTATGGGTCATGGATGCCCTGATAAATCTGAATAACTTGGAAACATGAAAGATTTGCTATCTTAATGTATGAGGCCCTGGGTGAGGCATGCAGCTCTCAACATTTTATCCCAACCTCTGAAGTTTAATAGTCGCATAAGGAATGGCCATGGAGAAGCATATAGGGGGAGTTTTGGGTCAGTACTCTGTGTACCCATTCAACAACTAATTGCAGAGATAAGTTTGTATTCTGAAGCTTGGTCGTTTTAGATCCTCATCCTCGCTCTTCCTGGTAGTCTGACCAACCTGGTATTTTAACACTGTAATTTTATTTTTGTGCATGTAGATATACATATTCTTTATGTTATCAAAGACCACCAAGAGGATAAATTAAGGATATTTGAAGCAAAGCTCTCACTCCTGTGTCCACTCAGAAAGACATGCAGCCCATGTGCCACTGCAGAAACATTACTAATACAATCCTCTGTCTACCAAACACGTTACACTCACCTATAGAAGCTAGGACTTCCATGGTTCTGAGAGTAGGCTGGATGTAAAACCATAACTTCTGTAAGGAAAGCAGCCCCTGGCGTTGCAGGTGCTCTAACTGAGAAATGAGAATCATGTATTCCTTCCCCAAGGTTCTCATGGCGGCACCAAGAGCATGGTTCACTTGACCATACTCAAATGATGAATTCTCCTCAACAAACCTGTGCAAAATGAGAAAAAGTAGTAGTAGGTAAAGCAGATAAGTCCACAGTGGGGAGGCTAGAGTACGTTTCAAATTCAAAAGGTAGTGTTTAAATGCATCATTCTGCTATACCTGGTAACAGTGGAGTAGTTTGTAGCCACTGGTAGAATTCTGTTAACCAGCTCTTTCACAGACGAGTCTAAGTTTTGCTCTACTGAAAAAGAACGACTCTGACGTCCCACTAGGGGCTGGACACTGATGTATCTCCCATCCACACCAATCAAAATATACAGAAGATCTTCAACAAGACAAGTTTCTTGGGATGGCAAAGGTAAAGCCCCTTATGGAGAACATTAGAAAAATTCAGGCAGCATGTAAGTAACCAGCAACAATGGAACAAGACAAAGGCATAGCCAATATATTTATCTATTTTACTGTAATGAACATAGGTACCAAAAACCTCCCAGGTAAGAGTTTCAAGCCCAGACGTTTCAAACTTTTTTTTTTATGTTAGCATTTGTATATTAATACATATTGAAAGTTCTTGTTGCATGCTCCTGGAAATGCACTGAAATGAGGGAAATGTCATATTTCGAATTAAAGTATGTAATTTGTTATCCAGAAAGGCATTCTTCAAAAAGCTCAGAATTATACCAGGGCCATCTCCCATAGTTATTTTAACCAAATTAAATTTTTTCCAACTATCTCCTTTTTCTCTGTAATAATAAAACTTGTACTCAATCCCAACTAAGTTATAGTTAATCCTTGCTGTAGGCAGAAAAATTTTATTGGGTTTAAAAAATTATTTGTCAAGGCTGTCTGTAAATGGTCAAGTACAATTAGTCTACACAAATCACTTATTGATTTAGGTTGTGCATCTGCCGGTCATAGATGCCTTGCACATGCCCCCCCCCCATACTGTTACATTACCATTGCAATGCTTAAAGAAACAGTAACACCAAAAAAGTGTCTTAAAGTGGACCTGTCACCCAGACACAAAAAGCTGTATAATAAAAGTCCTTTTCAAATTAAACATGAAATCTAATTTCTATTTTTTTTTTTTTTTAAACTGACAAGTTTTATTGAATATCATAACATCAACATCGCAGTTGAGAGGGTTATCCGCGACATGCGGTATCCCATTCTCAATATTAGCATATTAATACAGGATCAATGGTTGTGAAGGAATAGCAGGATAGAAAGAGGGGGGACAAAATAAAAAGGAAAGGGACGGGGAATAAAGTGAAAATAAAAGTATGAGTTACCTGTTAAAGCCGTAGGAATCGTAGGAATATAAATAAATATGGCGGTGGGGCACTATTTACTGTGCAACCATGTAGAATATATACAGATTAAATGGTTAAGCAAAAACTAAACCTGACTCCTCATCATGCTTGCAAAGCCGCGTATAAGTTAGGGTCAAGCTCGTACGCTAGCCAGGGGAGCCATATTTTATCATATGCTTCCAAATCATTTTTCAAAGTATATGTGAGTTTCTCATTAGTGGCGATGGAGATGATCTTTGCTTTCAGAGAATCTAGGGGTAAGTTCGGTTTCTTCCAGTGTCCTGCAACAATTAATCTGGCGGCCATTAAGATATGTTGACTCAGTCTATGGGCCGAGTTATTATATGCATGCGTTTTTTTACCGAGTAACATTATTAGAGGGTCTTTAGGAAACGGAGCGTGTCCACCACGTATGAAGTAGCGACCCTGAATCAGGGCATCCACGATAACATTGTTGGTTATATGCGGGATAGAATTTGTGGAGCCGTGTAGGGACAAGATAAGTCCTATGGAGCAACTTAATAGAGGTCTCTCTAACAGTCACGCAAGTGCTCCCTTTATGTGCGGTCAAACTACAGTGGGACCATTGTGTGGGCGTGAGCGTCGTAGCAAGATCTGATTCCCATTTCAGCATATATCCCAATTTCTGGGACTGTTGAGGAGGTTGATTCAATAGTTGGTATATGGTACTGAGGACACCTGGTTGAAGAGGACTCTGAGTACTGATGGTTTCCAGAGCCGTCGATGTTAAGGAGCCATTGGTGGTCTTCCTCAATTGCTGTCTAGCAAAATGAAGTAGCTGAGTGGCCTGGAAACCCTCACGCATAGGGGGGTTATAAGTGTCCAAGAGTTGTTGCTGTGATAAGGGCTTCCCTAGTCTCGTCAGCGACTGAAGAGTGGCAACTCCATTTGTAAACCACCAAGCAAACTGACGTCTGGACAGGCCTGGCGGATAATCTTGGTTATTCATCAGAGGCGTTAAAGGTGATGGAGTAGACATGAGATGAAACCTCTTCCGCAGCGTGTTCCACAAAAGTAACATTTCCAGTGTTACTGGTGATGGGTCCGAAAGGTTAGGAAATGGTATCTGCGGTAGCCAGAGGAGTTGGTGGGATAAATATGGGTATAATAGGTTGTCTTCTAACTGTACCCAAAGCGGGGCCATAGGTCCTGCATGCAATGCAGTGAGCTGCGCCAATCGGGCCGCCCAGTAGTATTTCACCAGATGGGGCACCGCCAACCCTCCATTAGCTTTGTGCAGGTACATCGTCTGCCTTGAAATCCTAGGGTGTTTGTGTTGCCAAATAAAGGCATTAATTCTAGATTGTAATGCGTGTAAATCCGGTAGAGGTACTCTAATTGGAAGCGATCTGAACAAATAGAGGAGTTTGGGTAGCAACTCCATTTTAACACAGTGGATTCTACCGATCCATGATATTTTATGCTTGTCCCATTTTAACAGGTCTTGAGCTAGAGAATGGAGCATTGGCTTAAAGTTAGCTTTATATAGAGAGGGCATCAGGTTAGTTATCTTAATACCTAAATACTGTAGAGAGTCAGTTTTTACATGAAAACCAAAATTAAGTTCTAACAATTTGACGACATGCTTCGGCACATTACAGGGCAGCATCTCAGACTTATCGGGATTAATCCTTAAACCTGACACTTTGGCGAATTCAGACAATGAGTTCTGTAGATTGGGAAGAGAAGTAAGTGGGTTCATCACATGCAACAACAGGTCATCTGCAAACATCGAGAGCTTATATTCCCTATCCTTGATTCGCAAGCCCTTAATATCTGGCTGCTCTCTAATAGCTCTTGCCAGGGGCTCCATTGCTAGGGCAAGTAATGCCGGAGAGAGCGGGCAGCCTTGCCTGGTGCCCCTCCTAATATGCATATATGTCTGTGAATCCGTAGATGGAAAGTTAAGTTTGGCCCTTGGATCATGGTAGTAAGTTTTTAGCGTATTCAAAAATTTGGAGCCTATACCTATTGCTTCGAGTAGGCTAAAAAGATATCTCCAGTTCAGGGTGTCAAACGCTTTCTCAATATCAAGCGCAAGAAGACAGAGAGGAGTGTTAATTTTATTCGCGTGAGCTATTAGATTGATAACCTTTCTGATATTATCAGGAGCTTGGCGGGATGGTATAAATCCAATTTGGTCTTTAAGGACCAATGTAGTTAAGACCTTATTCAGTCGGTGAGCCAGAAAAGAAGCAAGCAATTTTATGTCTCAATTCAATAAGGAGATCGGTCTATAGTTTTTTGTAGATAGGGGGTCCTTATTAGGTTTGGGGATTACAGTTACTCTAGCCTCGTTCATCTCTGGTGGTAAGGGATGACCAGTAACAATATGTCGGAATAGTGCCTGTAAGTGGGGAATTAACGGAGTCTGAAATTTTTTATAATACAGGGAAGAGAAGCCATCAGGTCCAGGAGCCTTATTTGACTTTAGGTTTTTTATTGTAATTTCGATTCCCTGATACGTAATCTCTTCCTCTAACATCGTTGTCATCTCCTCTGTCATTGGGGCTGGGGCATGTTGTTTAATGTATCGGTACATGGTCGCATCATTCAGTTGGGGCGGTGAATCATAAAGGGTTTGATAATAATTTTGGAAAGTCGAAACTATAATATTCGGGTCCGAAGTGATGCGGCCATCTGATTGTCGGATCTTATGAATGGAGTTGCGTTTGTTATGAGCCTTTAATAGTTTAGCCAGCATTTTATCTGGCTTGTTGGCATATAAGTAAAATCTGTGATTAGTTTTACGAATGGCATGTTCTGCCGTATTTATCAGGCTTTTATTTTCTATTTAGTCTCTTCTATAAGGCGTCTAGTTCAGGTATTAGGGTGTGATCTGTTGGCATTTTCTAAGTCTGTCAGTTCCGTTTCTAACATAGCGTCTGTAATCTCTCTTTTTCTTTTCGCTGCATATCGAATTAGGCAGCCCCTAATGTACGCTTTCTGTGCAACCCATATCCAAGCTGGGGATGTATCTAATGTGCAATTCTCAGTAAAAAATTGTTTGAGCTCTTTCTCAATGTAGGCAATACAGTCTGGCTCAGCTAAGAGACTTTCGTTTAGTCGCCAAGTAGGCCGTACAGTAGGGGATGTCTGCAAATCCAGCGCAGTGAACACTATATCGTGGTCTGACCAAGCACAGAGTGAAATTTTAGAATCAATAATTTTAGAGACATCTCGCGTATTGACCAGAATGTAATCTATCCGAGAATAGCTGTGATGTACATGTGAATAATGGGTATAGCGCCTGTTATTAAAGTTAATCTCCCTCCAAGAATCAGCTAAACTGTATGTATGTAAAAGAGACTCTATCTGTTTAGTGGTTCTCTTATGTCTTGAGGTGCTATCAAGGGAAGATCTATCTAGAGTGTGATGAAAGGATAGATTGAAATCCCCTGCCCATATAATTCGTGCCGGTGGGATATCAGACAATTTACGGAGCAGTGTCTCAAAGAAGAGAAGTGGGGTATCGTTCGGGGCGTAAGAAGAGATGATTATATAATTTGTGTCATATAGGTTCCCCAATAGAATAAGATATTGCCCCTGACTGTCAGATATGGTCTTCGTAACGGTAAAGGGGAACCTATTATGCAGCAATACAGCCACACCTCTGTGTTTACTTGAGGTAGAAGAAAGATAGAATCTGGTATAGTGTTTGTGGAGGAATTTAGGATAGGAGGTCTGACTAAAATGAGTTTCCTGTATGCATAGTACATCCGGAGATAAGCGGTTATAAGTCTGAAATGCCGCCCGTCTTTTCGTTGAGGAGTTGAGGCCCTGTGCATTGTGTGAAACAATTTTAATGGACATGGAAAAGGTCATAAACTGTGCCAAAGTAGCAATAATTACATATCAATGCTGGGACCCCAAGTCTCCATCGAGATTGCAGTGCCTGCCACCACCGTGCCGTCCTAAACAGCCAAAACATAGTCCCTACCGCCGGGGTTTCACTTAGAGAGGTAACAGTAAAAAAAAACAAGAACAGATATAACCAGCATACATGAAGATTATATAAGAAATCAAAAAGAAAACATAACATATAGGGGCCGATTCACGAAGGGTCGAATATCGAGGGTTAATTAACCCTTGAAATTCGACTAGGAACTAAAATCGTTCGACTTCGAATATCGAAGTCGAACGATTTTGCGCAAATCCTGCGATCGATCGAAGGATTTTTCATTCGATCGAACGATTAAATCCTTCGAATCGAACGATTCGAAGGATTTTAATCCAACGATCGAAGGAAAATCCTTTGATCAAAAAATCCCAGGCAAGCCTATGGGGACCTTCCCCATGGGCTAACATTGACTTCGGTAGCTTTTAGCTGCCGAAGTAGGGGGTCGAAGTTTTTCTTAAAGAGAAAGTACTTCGACTATCGAATGGTCGAATAGTCGAACGATTTTTAGTTCGAATCGTTCGATTTTCGTAGTCGAAGTAGCCCATTCGATGGTCGAAGTAGCCCAAAAAAACTTCGAAATTCGAAAATTTTTTAATTCGAACCCTTCACTCGAATTTAGTGAATCGGCCCCATAGTGTGTGAACACTTTAGGTGAGCCCTGTGTCTCCGACATTCCTTTCCAGTACATGAAGGGAATGTGAAAGACAGGTGCTCGACAGGGGGGGCATCAGCCCGCACCCCCAACTGCAGATGATATAAGTGGGAACATTATCTAGGAATAACAGTAGGAACAAAACGAACGAGGCCTATAGAAATATTCCGATTGCCAACCAGCTCCCAGGAGTGTAGGCTGTGACCTATTCACCCCTAGTTAGTAGAAATAGAAACATATATTACTGAGGTAGGGTATGGATCAAGTCTGCGCTGTGTCTGGCCTTGGGCGTGATGGTCTTTGTTCTTTGGTAGGAGAATGTGGCGGTGGACGTTTCTGTTGTCTAGAAGGAGGTATGTCAGACCATTCCGGGTCTGATCTAGGTGATGTGGGAGATGCTTGGTCACCTTTGTCTGGAACACTGGGGCGTCCCTTGAGGATCGCCATGCCTGCTTCAGGAGTGTAGATTATATGAGAATGCCCGTTCCAGGGAAATTGTAGAGAAAAGGGGAAGCCCCACTTGTACTTCACCTTATGATGTATTAGAATCGCTGTAACCGGCTTCATGAGCCTCCTCTTTTGCAGGGTAGCGGGAGCAATATCAGCATACAGCTGCATGTTGTGTGGGAGGCCCTCCCTGTTCAACTCCCTAGCCGCTTGCAGAGCCAGGTCCCTGACTTCCACGTGGTGCAATTTCAATACAATGTCCCTCGGAATGTTAGGGTTTCGTGGGCGGCCTAGGGCTCTGTGAATTCTCTCAATGTGTAGTTGATCTGCATTATGATCAGGAAGGAGCTGTTGGAGAACCTCTTCCATTAAATGGGTAATGTCCGTTACAGTCTCTGGGACCCCCTAACCCGTAGGTTACCTCTCCTGGAGCGATTCTCCAGATCTTCCACCTTGTTCTCCAGCTGCAGAATTTGGTCTTGGTGGACCATGATTTGTTTTTGGTCCTCCTGGAGAGCAGTAGTATGCTCGTCGGTAATCTGTTCCAATTTAGAAAGAAGATTTTCCGTACAGCACCCATCCATTTAAAATGCCTTTATTGGTACATTTTTGGCAAACAGCCTGGTCTGCGACGTTTCAGGCCTACCGGCCTTTTCTCAAGCTCTAAAATCACCCACTAAAACCACCCCTTTTATACAAAGAAAATTTTCGCCATCTACTGGTTATACAGCAGTATACGCAACAAGTACACAAATATTCCAGATTCTCCATGTGAGTCGTGCTCTTTCCTCTATGCAAGATGTTTGCCTATACAGACCTGGACAAAAGTCGTATCACCAATGCTGTGAGTGGCACTAATGATTTTCTTACCTCTAAAGACTGTATACATGAATTCAGACAATTAGAGGGGCTAAGGAGAAAGAATATTGCATATGATTTACACCTGCGGACATTGTCCGAGTATATCAAAACAGAACGTATACCACGCGGACTAAGAGTGAATTTGCGTCCCACTTTATTCTCAAATGATGCAGAGTTTTGCAAACACTGGGAAGCAATCATTAACAAATGTTCCACCGACCTTATGCTCGCTACCATGGAGCATCTACAAAAATCCATTCCGGAGACCAAAGCCGGCGCGGATGCGAAGGAACAGGAGATCAGGAACTCCTTCACGGGAGACGTTGTTTCCGGGGGAATGGAAAAGCTGACGGAGCACTTGGATAGGTTCCGCACGGAGGTGCAGACCCGTAAGCGGCAGAAGTTTCAAAGGGATGCAACAGATTATGCTACAGGGAGCGTGTATCGATGGGCTTCATCTTCGGGTGAGTTCACACACGCCAGAGGACGCGACCGGTCCCGCATGCAGCCCAATCCCGCATTCACACCACAACACGAGTATGCAATTACACGCTCTAGATCAAATTCAGCCTCCACCACCGGGTCTTTTTTAGAAGCATCTCAAGGATCGGAATTATCCGGAAGAGAAAGCGGGGAGGACGCAAGCATAAAAAAGCAAAACAACAAGGGACACTACAAGAAGGGACGAAAACAGTGGTGAATATCTCCTCATCTCCTTTGACACCCTTACAGACTCAGGTATTGGAAAAGGGTTTATCGTTTGGTTTAACTAACAAACCTGACTTTTTTGAATTAGATCTGGAACTTTACCGTTTCTTCAGGACTATTAAATTAAAGGCACAATTTCAGGACAGGACTCCCTTTGATACACCTGACCCTATTGGGACTTTCAATGGGGGCCCATTGGGATTAAAATTGCCTAGTAATTATGTACCTGATTCCGATAATGTGTTTATTGGGGCATTTATTAAAAATGTTATGAAAGATATGGCGGCACTTGAAAACAAATACAGAAAAGGGGAATGTAAATTGACATCTTATAATTTAAGTAAGCTACAAATGGATGCTTTACAGGAATTAACTAATAACAAGAATCTTGTCATCAAATCTGCCGATAAGGGAGGGGCACTAGTGATCATGGATAGAAAGTCCTATGTGGACGAAATTCAGAGACAGTTGTCTGACTCGACAACATATCAAATCCTAGATCACAGTCCCCTCCCTCGTATCCGCAAGCAAATTAATCAATTAGTAAATGAAGCCATGGAGCTTAAAGTTATTGATGGGTCACTAGCAGTTTTTTTAGAGGTCGAACATCCAATCACACCTGTGTTTTACATTCTTCCGAAGATACATAAAAATTTGAATAACCCTCCGGGACGTCCCATCGTATCATGTGTGGGATCCCTTCTTTCTCCCCTTTCTGTATTTGTTGATCGCATTATCAATCCATATGTTACAGTACATAAGTCATATCTCAAAGATACAGGAGATTTCTTGGATAAGATCCATACATGTACAGAACTAGGGGATGACACATTATTAGTCACGCTTGATGTGGAGAGCCTCTACACCTCCATCCCACATGATGGGGGTGTGGAGGCGGTCCGCCTCGAGCTTGACATGGATATGGCTATGGATAATGCTCAGAAAAATTTTGTCATACAATGTCTCGAAATGGTTTTGTATAATAATTTCTTTTTGTTCCAAGATCAATATTATATACAAATACGAGGTACGGCGATGGGATCGAATGTGGCCCCGTCCTACGCGAACATCTTCATGAACAGATTTGAGGAACAATACGTTTACACCAATATGTTATTTACGAAATACTGCCATAAATGGTTTCGGTTCATCGATGATGTCTTCGCCATTTGGACGGGGCCACAGTCGACCCTAGAGAGGTTTGTTGGTGAGATTAATTCTGCATTACCGTGTATAAAGTTCACTTCAGCGTCCAGCTCGGAAGGCATTCCGTTTTTGGACACACGGGTGTCGAGATGTGGTGGGTCCCTGTCGGTTGATCTGTATGTCAAACCAACCGACAGGAACACCCCACTTCATTTTGATTCTTTTCACCCTAAGCAGGTAAAAAAGTCTCTGCCTAAATCCCAGTTTACCAGGGTTAAACGTATTGTAAGTGACGAGCCCTTGTTGAGCTTAAGACTGACTGAGATGCAGGATAAATTTAAAGCACGAGGTTATCCTAATGATATGCTTGCGTCACAACGCAGACAGGTTGAAATTGAGGAAACAAATAAGAAAATGTGCCAGATAACTCAAAAGCAAGATCGTATTCCTTTTGTCTCCAAATTTAATACCTTATCCCATAATGTTTCAAATATTGTAAAAAAACACTGGAAAATTTTGAGAGAAGGGCTCCCTAACGTGAAGAGTTTTCAAAATTTCCCTATGATGTCCTATAAGAAAAGCAAAACCCTAGCCTCAACACTAGTAAAATCGGATATAGGCAGCCAAAAAATGAAACAAGGCACATTAAGATCGGTCAAATGCGGCACTTTCCCTTGTTTGGGATGTAACTGCTGTTCTAACTGCCAAAAGGGTGAAGTGGTGCATCACCCCCGACAGGGCACACCATTCAAGATACGTGGATACTACACATGTGCCACAAGTTTTGTAGTATACAGTATCAAATGTCCTTGTGGCTTTTTATATGTTGGTCAAACCTCACGCCCTATTCGTGAAAGAATTAGAGAACACAAGTCAGCAATTAGAACAAAAAAGGTTGACCAAGCAGTTGCTGCACATTTTATAGAGGCGGGACATGGGATACATCAATTAAATTTCCAGGTACTGGATCATATCCCCATGCTTGGACGAGGGGGGGATCGTAAAAAACTTTTACTTAAAAAGGAAGCTCAATGGATCAGGAGACTTGGGACACTTTCCCCACTGGGACTGAACAGGGAATACGACCTACAGCCTATTTTTCGCTAAATCTGTCATTTTATATATTTTTTAATTCGCCTTTTTAATCTGTTTTTGTTTTTCAGACAACTTGCATACATTGAGTGGTCTATGACCTACAAAGCATTCATTACGAAACTCAATGACTTGAAGTATTGAATAACAGTATGTATGTAATATGTTTCCTTTTTTTGATACCTAAATGTAACCAATAGGTGCTTTTGATACAATTGAATTACCAGTATAACAATATGTATGCAAATTGTTGCGTATACTGCTGTATAACCAGTAGATGGCGAAAATTTTCTTTGTATAAAAGGGGTGGTTTTAGTGGGTGATTTTAGAGCTTGAGAAAAGGCCGGTAGGCCTGAAACGTCGCAGACCAGGCTGTTTGCCAAAAATGTACCAATAAAGGCATTTTAAATGGATGGGTGCTGTACGGAAAATCTTCTTTCTGAACTAACGGTGGATGATGGACCACTAATGGTACGTGCACCTGATATTGTTTTTTGATCAAGGAATCCAGCTGACTCAAGTACACATCTGTTCCAATTTGTCCACTCTATCCCCCAAATCATTGATCTGCCGCGCAAAGTCGGCTACTGCTATTGCCAATTCGGTTTTAAAAAGGCTCCGGACCACTTGTAACGCATGTTGCGTCTCAGATGTAAGGGCTGCGGCTTCTGAGAGTTGATCCGGCTCCTCGTGCTCCGCCAAAGATGGCGGACGGGTCCGTTCGGCAGTGCGTTTCTAGAACATTGGCGGCGTGCTGCAGCTTCTTTTTTGTAGAAGGGGGACCCATCGCCGTGTTGAGCAGTCGCTGAGGATGCACGTCGTATATAGTCTGGAGTTTTGGGGTCACGTTCCTTGCTAATAATTGCTAAATAGCAGGGTGCGGGAGCGGAGCTCTCACCAACACATCAGGTCAGTTCAGCTGCGCGCATGCGCCCCCCCCCATCCTAATTTCTATTTTTTATTAAAGCATTCATAGCTGTTGTAAGCTCATTTAAAAATCTCAGCTCTCAATTAGATATTGTCTGCCCCTCCTCTATGCCAATGGCATAGAGACGGAGCAGACAATTACTTTCACTTTCCATTCAGCACTTCCTAGATGTCACTGCTCTCCACATATTCCCCTATTCTCTTTACCGTTTAATTGTGTAGCCAGTGCATGGGAATGGACATCAGGTCCCCCATTCTGGTGCACAAACAAGATTCTGAGATGATGCAAGACTTGCCTTAATAACAGTGTCCACAAAATGGCTTCTGCATGCTTGCTATAATTATGAATTCCCAGACTGAAGGAAACAAGATTCAAATAATTTATATAGTGTAATTAAAGTTAATTTTGCTTGACTAATGTGATAAAATAGGATTTTGAATAATATTTTTGGGTGACAGGTCCCCTTTAAAGTAACGAAAATATAATGTACTGTGCTGCACTGGTAAAACTAGTGTGTTTGCTTCAGAAACACAACTATACTTTATATAACCAAGCTGCTATATAGCCATGGGGCAGCCATTCAAAGCTGAAAATGGAAAAAAGGCACAGGATGCACAAAAGATAACAGATGTGCTTGATAAGCTTTGTTGCATACAATAGAATTCTTCAGAATTTATCTGCTATCTACTGTGTATCCTGTGCTTGAATGGCTGCCTCCATGGCTACACAGCATCTTCTAAATTACCTTGTCATTCCTTTAAAACACTTTAATTTTTGGTGTTACTGTTCCTTTAACCCTTGTAAAACCGTAAAAAGTTAACCATATTTAACAGGGCAAACAAGGAAACTGAAGCTACACCATCCATGGTCCTTTGGATTAGATAATTATATATATATCTCCCTTCACCCCTTTGTTTTTGGTTTACACATAAGCAAGTTAAATATGCAGAAATTATCTGTGATCTGGTAATCTAATTATAGACGAAACAGGTAGCTCAAGAAATAACCAAAAAAAAAGCAGATTTATTTGTAATTAAAATAAAAGGTAAAAAGAATGTTCAGCACAAACCCTAGAACTCATAATGAACAAGGGGGTATACTGCCTGTTTAAAAGTAATTTGGTTTTGAAAAAAATTATAGAAGTTTAAAAGGATTATAATTAGAGTTTCTTATTTTCCATTACATGATGCTTATTTAAAAATGTTAAAATTGTTCACAAGTTAAAGTTGCATGCATAATCTTTTAATTTTATCATCATAACAAGGGAGGGTGTTGCCTAAAGTAGGCTATACACTGGATGATAAAAGCTGCCTATATGACCCTTCCAGACCTGGCAGCTGATTGGCCTGGTAATGGGGCCTTCCTGACTTGCTGCATAACCAATAACTGACAGGACACCACATCAGTGAGCCCTCGTCCAATGGATACCCATAGGACTGGCGTATGATCCAATCATTGGGCCCTGTCTATGGACAGTTCTCAGCAAACTGATTAATGGGAATATGGCAAATGCCTTCAGACTTCATCCCACTCTTTCCTTGCGATGAGTGAGATGGATCAATGGACAGACACAAGGACAAAGGATTGGAAGGGTTGTTCTGCTTTATTTTCACCCACAGACATGGATGCATTATATAAACATGCTCAAATTGTTTTCTATTATTACTTTGTGCTGGTTAGCATCATCCATCCATCCATCCACTATAAAATAAGTCAAGTCTTGGAGCTTGTCTTTAATAGATGGTTCCAACTGAAATTCTTTTTATGGTTATAATACACTTCCATACCATAGCTATGTTTGCTATTTTAAGAACTGAACAATATCTTTGTGTATATCATCTTGTATCAGAGTTGGTTTAGGTCATACTGACATATTTGATGCCTTTTTGATCTCCAATAATGCCAGAACATTTCTGTTCTATACAATTTACTATAGAAACACATACCTATGGACACTGTGACATCTGTGCTTGGGTTCGAAAAAGACATAAAGTCTCCTGTAAGTGCTGGCCTCTCATAGACCCAAGATGGAAATACAGGGACTGGATGCCCAGTATGCTTCTTTTTTAGTTTGTCCCTGAGAAATTTTCTTAGAACCTCAACAGGCTAAAGGAGGACAAAACAAAATGGCAAGAATTTCAATAATTTTTCAAAATATCTCTTGTTTTAGTACCTTTTCCAAACTTTTAAAAGCATAATACATTGAAGCTCTAAACTATATTATATGCATTTCAGCGATAATATGTGTTAAAAAGTACCTGATGGCTGCAGGACACTGCCACAGTTGCAGTTTCCAACTGTCTTCTTAATTCCTCCAGCTCCTGCATGGAGATCTTAGAAGTGTTAGGAGCAATAGGGAGAGTAGCAGAAGTTACACTACTAGTTGCAAGTTCTGCTTTATCCTTGGCATTCTGCTGCAAGTATTGCAATGTCTGAAAGTAAGCCAAAGTTGAAAAAACTTTTTTTATAGTAAAAAAAAAAAATCACTGCTCATAATACTGGTCATGAAGTAAGCTAGAATGCAAAAGTGATAAACTTATTTAAAGGGTTTGTTCATCTTCAATGGTTCAATTAATTTTTTATGGGTTCAATTAATTAATTTTTTTTTTGTTTACCAGCTCTACAGTTTGGAATTTTAAAAGCTATCTGGTCCCTAGGGTCTTGTTTACCTTAGCAACCAGGCAGTGTTTTGAATGCCAGAGTGACAGGAGTGGGAGGATTCTGGAGGGGAAACGGTTAGAAATTGCAGTCTTAAAGGAGAACTAAATCTTAACTGAAGAAGAAGGGTAGAAATGTTGTACATTATGTTTTTGGCTTCTGTACCAGCCCCAGGCAACGACAGCCCTTTAGCAGGTAATATATGTGCCCCAAAAGATGCCCCAGTAGCTCCCCATCTTCTTAACTGCTGATTCACTGCACATGCTCTGTGTTGCGGTCACTTACTGAGCTTAGGCTCACAATATACAGTACACATTGAATATAAATGTCACAATATAAGACTGATTAGTAATTAATACAGACAAATACTACATGGCAGCACAGAAACCAGCACAATTAGCATCAAGATTTAATAATGAGTCCTGTAGCATCAACTTATATTACAAACAAACCTCATTTTTTGCTTGATAATTTGCGACGACCCCTAAGCTTAGCTTCTCAACACTTGCTCAGAGCCCACTGATCATGTGAGTGTCGCAGACACTTTCCAAGATGGAGATTGAGAAGCTGAAACTTTAGGCTGGGGCGATAGGTTATGTATATATATTATTACATTTTAAGCCATATTCATTTTTAGGGTTTAGTTCTCCTTTAACTAGTAGGCAGAGGAAAAAGAGAGGGGAAAATGTTTTCAACAGTAAATATCAGCCTCTACATGTTAACTACATGTTAAGTTTATTCCACTTACTCCAATCCCACCAATGGTTTTGAATGCCTGCTAAAAACTTATTCATATGCAGCACTCACTAAGCAGCTCGCAAATTTGCTATGCAGTGTGGGCATGAGAATTCAAAACCCAATTTTTACTGTACAAATCAAAAACAAACAGGACAACAAATGCAAACCTATGCAAGCACTCCCCTCATAAGAGTTAAACTCAAGATCAAAGTGCAAACCAATGAATCATCACAGCACTAAAAATTGGTATACAGGTATGGGACCTGTTATCCAGAATGTTTGGGACCTGGGTTTTTCGAATAAGGGATGTTTCTGTCATTTGGATCTTCAAACCTAAACTCTACTAGAAAATCATGTAAACATTAAATAAACCCAATAGGCTGGTTATTATTACAGAGAAAAAGGAAATCATTTTTAAAAATTAGAATTATTACAATGGAGTCTATGGGAGCCGGCCTTTCCATAATTAAGAGCTGTCTGGATAACGGGTTTCCAGATAACAGATCCCATACCTATACAATTGTGCACCATGTTCAAACAATAACTTTTATTTTTTTAAAAGACAATAAACAGTATATATATATATATATATATATATATATATATATATATATATATATATATATATATATATATATATATATATATATATTGAAAAGAATACAACCACAATACCAAGTGCAAACCTCTACCCCTAAGTAAGCAAGCATAACAATCTTTTAATGAATATCACTCTATAAAAAGGCTAACCATTAAACATGCTTAAAAGCGTAAATTAAGTTGATAATGCGATAGAATGTGAGTTAAATTTACAGCAAGGACCAATGTTTATAGGTTTATCTAAGTATGTGGCATATAGGGGCCCCGAAATGTAAATACCCCATATAATCCATAAT
>CM076684.1:80180017-80207517 GCA_038501925.1 Xenopus petersii | reverse complement strand
GAAAAGCAAAGGCATGATTTCCAGGGCTGAAATGCTGCAGAAAGTAGAATCTACTTTCTGTGGCATTCAAGTTACTTTGCCACAGAATGTAGATTCTACGTTCTGTTGCATTTAAAAGGTTAAATTGATTGCCTTCTTTTTCTCACTCTCTCCTTTCTCATCCTTATATCCTCTGCACTCCAACATCCATCAAACTATTCTGAAATTCAAATCTCCTCTTCACTGCTCCCATCACCCTCTCTCAATCTAAGATCACTTTCTTGCATTGCTAACTTGCTTATCCCCTCTCAATGCTCGCACTGTCAAATCTAGGTCACACCTTGTGTTACTTTCTTTATTACTGTTACTTGTAGCTGGGGACATATCCCCAAACCCTTGTCCAACTCTTTGTTCCTGCCCTCACCTTTTCCTACTTTCAGGTGCCTAACAATGTATTTTCCAGACTCTTAAGACGCACTTCTAACCCTGCAAACCTTATTCACACAAAGCCAGCACCCTCTCTGCCTTTCTCATGTTCCTTCTAGAATGCACGACCAATCTGCAATAAATTCACAGCAAACCATGATCTATTTATATCCGAATCTCATCACCTTGTAGCTATCACTGAAACATGACACTCTCTCGCAGACGCTGCTTCACCTGCTGCCCTCTCCTATAGAGGCTTTTCATTTATTCATGGGAGATTGTCACAGTGGTGGGGTTGGATTTATTCCCCCCAATGTAGTTTTCAAAATCTAACCACATCAATTTTGTTTTCCTCCACAGCGTACGTTTGTTCTCCAATCTCTTGGGTGTCTGTGTCCTATCTTTCCCCTGGTCCCTACTCCACTTTCTTGTATCACTTTGTTGCTTGGCTTCCATACTTTCTTTCCAGCTAGACTGCTCTCATTTTAGGTGACCAATATTCCCATTGACAACTCTGCTTCTCCTGCCACCTCTAAACTCCTCTCGCTAACAATTACATTTGGTCTTTCTTAGTGGACCGACTCACCTATCCACATAAAGGGTCATACTCTTGATCTTATATTCTGCCATTCGTACCACCCATCCAACCACCACTTATTCTCCTTTCAGAAAGCACTTTCATCTGCGCTATCACAACCATCTCTCTCCACCCACACGTACAGAAACCTTAAAGGAGAAGGAAAGGTAAATTACAAATAAAGTTCTGTACATTAGCCACAAAGTGGAGAGATACTTACTGGAATCGTTGCTCTAAATGTTTTTCCATGTTTCTGCAATCCCAGATCGTTGTAAAAAATTTTGTGAGATACGTGGAATAAGAACGCATGTCCTGCGCATGCGTAAGCCTTTACTTCCCCATGCAATTAGCACGGAGAGACGCAGCAGAGAGACGCCTTGTTTATGCCTTGAGCTGTATGTGTGAATCGATCATGGGGGAGGACTCAATTTAGCGCAAGCGCAATTCCAACAGGGAGACCCAGGACGTGACATGCATGCGGCCAACATGGCGGCCGCAAAGACTGTAAATGAGTACCACAGACCAAATTGGCCAGCGAAAATAATGCGGTTCAGGAGGGGGGCACCCAAGCAAAAATTACAAATAGGTATTGAAAATTACCTTTCCTTCTCCTTTAAAGAGATACGGGCACCAGAAATGAAATCTTTTTCCATCTATCATAACATTGGCTTTGCATGCTACTTATAATTTTGCCATAAAGTATTTGCTGGATGCTTTTACATTACCTATCAGACTCCCCGTGTTTGTCTATGAGGGGGCTGCCATATTTGTGCAGCAGGAGTCCATTTGCATTAGAATGTACATTAATATTTTAAAAAGTAGTTTTTTTAGTGTCAGTATCACCAACACATTTGATCCACAACAATTATCAACAGTAGCAGCACAACCTCTCTCATATTAACAAGCTTTCCTGTCCAAATAGGGCAGCTTCTCTCAACAAGGCTCTTGTGACCGCTCTCTGTTCCCTTGCTCCTTCTACCAACCGTCACAGTCGACACAGCTAAACCCCAACCATGGCACACTAGTTTAATGCAGTACCTTATAAGATGTAGTAAATCAGCTGAACGACAGTAGAGAAAGTCACAAACTGATCCTGACTTCATCCACTTCAAATTCATGCTCTCCTGCTACAATCAAGCTCTATCAATAGCTAAAGAACAGTACTTCTCTCTATCTCTCTATCCTCTAAACCGCAGCGACTGTTCGCCATATAAAACTCACTCCTATGCCCCCATTTGCACCCTCCACCCATTAATGTAACTGCCCAAGACATTGTTCCTTTTTTTTTTAAAGAAAAAAATAGATCTCATTAGACTGAGCATACCATCTGACAACAATCTCAGACTAACTTGCAGACCACTCACATCCACTTGAACTCCACTGTGTGCTCCTTCACCCCCGCAGCTCTAGATGAAGTTAGCAAACTTTGATCATGCTCAAACCACACAGCCAACTCCCTTGACCCTATACCCTCTCACCTCTTTTATCCAATCTCTGATACACTCTCTCCTGCACTTCCCCACCTATTTAACCTTTTGCTCTCTACTGGTACTTTTACATCTTTATACAAGCACTTATCACTCCTATCCCCAAAAAACCTTCCCTTGATCCCAGCTATCCCACAAACTATCATTCAGTTTCCCTTCTTCCATTGGCCTGTCGGTACCGCAGGGAGTGATATGGTGCAGATGGTAAGTGTTGGTAGCTTTGCTGCCCTTCCCGGGGGGGGGGCACTCTGATGCCTTCACTAATCACAGACAGCTTCTCGGTGGGGCCCCGGCTTCCACCCTTGCTCCTCTCCCAGATCTTCCATTGCATGTTTGTTTTTTTTTCCTTTTAACCAAATAAACAATCTTTACAAACATTAACCAGCATGATGTCATCATTCACTTTCAGGTTATTATACACAGGTTCATTCCAAATACATATATATCGAAAAAAACAGTTTTACATACAAGCATTTCCTTCTACTGCAGTTAGCCTAGACCCGTATCCTCCTATGTCCAGGGTACCCAAATTGTATTGAATTTCTCCAGACAGCCCCTTCTCATATATGTAAGTTTATGCAAGGGGAGCGCACTGTTGATCAGTTGCTCCAAGCCCTGTATCGTTGGTCCCCCTCTAGATTTCCATTTCAAAGCTATAGCTTTTTTTGCGTACATGCATAAACTGATTAGAAGCGTCCTCTGTGCTCTGTTGTGGGAGATCTCCCCCATTAGATTCAATATTAACACCTTAGGATCCATTGGCACAGGGATACCAGTTTTAGTGCTAATTATTTGACTGACCTCCTCCCAAAACGTCTGCATAGCCGGGCAGTTCCAAATCATGTGCATAAAGTTCGCTGGCGAGTTAGAACATCTGGGGCATTCATCCGGTAAATTATGGTTCATTTTATTTAGCCTATAGGGAGTAAGGTATATTCTATGCAGGTAATTCAACTGGGTCATTCTGTCCTTACTGCAGATGATCCCATCCAAACTCGACTCTAGAATCTCCTCCCATTCCTCCGAAGCAAGCCCAGGAATATCCTGCTGCCATCTAGTTAGCAGTTTGGTGAGTGAGGGACTACCAATCCTGGTCAGTTGGGCATAAAAGTATGAAAGAGGTTTCCTAATAGCCTCTGAGCGGATGTCTAATTCTACCTTCCTGGGGGTAGTGTCTGGTGGGCCAGTCTTAAATTGATTTTCTATAGCAAGCCTCAGTTGCAAATACCTAAAGAACATTGGATTAGGAAGAGAGAATTTCTGCTTTAAGTCCTGAAATGAGCTGAGGTTTCCATCAGGCATAATGTCTGAGAGGTACTTAATTTCATATCGTGCCCATAGCTGCGGGTCTGGTATAGTGCGGAGATGTTGGAGTCTGGGATTACACCACAGTGGGGAGAATTCTGAACAGTGCGGTTGACGTTTGGGATAAAATTGCAAAACAGTTTGCCACACTGTGATTGTGGTGGACATTAAGGGTGACAGATTCTTAGTAAGGGAGGTACCCCTATACAGTAGATTCTTTAAACCTTCCCATGAACACACTATTTGTGCTTCCAGGAGCGTTGCTGCATTTGTGTGCGAAGGAGTAACCCAGCTTTTCGCCACCACCAATTGTGACGCCAAATAGTACCAGTAGAGGTTAGGAGCCGCTAAACCACCCTGGGCAATAGGGAGCTGCAGAGTGCTCAAGGCTAACCTGGGTGAAGCACTCTTCCAAAATAGGGACAACAATAATGTTGTCCCTATTTTGGAAGAGTGCTCTTTAGTTTGGTAAAAATAGCCTTGTGTATGCCAATCGGGGACTGTCTAAATACTGTACATATGTGAGTTTTGGAAGGATTATCATCTTAAACAAGTTAATTCTACCAAGTAGGGTAAGGGGGAGATGCACCCAAGCTTCCCTTCTTTCCACTATATATTTGAGGATGGGTTGTATGTTCAGCTCAACGTTATTTCTGGAGATCAGAATGTACACATATCCCAAATATTTAAAGGTTTCTGCCCACTGAAGACCATGTACATTCTGAGGTAGGTTCGGTGGGAGGGGGTCAATGGGGAAAATCACTGATTTAGACCAATTGATCTTCAGCCCTGAGTACCTTGTGTGTAAGTTTATTATGGCCAGTGCTCCAGTGAGAGCATGATTTGGATTAGGTAGGTAAAGAAGAGTGTCATCTGCATACATGGAGATAATTTCCCGACACGAACCCAGGTGTAAACGCTTCACCTCCTGCGAAAGTTTAATTCGACAAGCCATTGGATCCATGGGAAGACCGAACAGAAGAGGGGACAGGGGGCAACCTTGTCTAGTGCCCCTTCCAATTGCCAAGGCCCTCTACACTTTTGTGTTGGTTCTAATCTTGCCCACCGGCAAGTGGTAAAGTGCATGTACCCATTTTATGTATTCTAGGGGCACACCCACCCTTCTCATTGTGGCCCATAAATAGCTCCATTCCACCGGATCAAACGCCTTCTCATTATCCAGTGACGCCACTACCCTCTCTCCTTGGTTATCATGTACCACTGAAATGTTAGTAAATAGCCGCCGGATATTAATGTCAGTTGTGCGACCCGGCATAAAGCCAGTTTGATCCGGTGAAATAACTGTGGCCAGGTGCGGTGCCAGTCTAGTCCCAAGCACCTTCGCCAGTATCTTGGCATCCACATTAATAAGCGATATTGGTCTATACGAGGAGCATTCCAAGGGGTCCTTACCTGGTTTTAAAATCAGTATAATGAGCGTTTCCCTCATAGATTCCGGAAGGGGTGCCCCTACCCTTACATCATTATAAAAGTTTACTAACAGAGGGGCTATTTTTTTTGACATTTTGCTTATACCACTCAATGGCGAGGCCATCTAACCCTGGAGTTTTCCCCCCTGGAAAGGCTCCTATCGCCACCACCACCTTTTCTTGTGTAATTGGCTCAGCTAGCTGTGCTATTATACCTACATCAAATTCTGGTATTTCCGTGTCAATTAAGTATTGATCCACCTCTTCCTTCGTTACTGTCGTCTTGGAACTATAGAGATCTGCATAATAGCTCATAAATCTTTCATTAAAGGAAAACTATACCCCCCAAACAATGTAGGTCTCTATTAAAAGATACTGAGTAAAACAGCTCATGTGTAAAACCCTGCTTCATGTAAATGAACCATTATCATAATAATATACTTTATTAGTAGTATGTGCCATTGGGTAATCATAAATAGAAAATTGCCATTTTAAAAAATAAGGGCCGCCCCCTGAGATCGTAAGATTCACTGTGCACACATACAAACCACATGTAAGGTCACATGAGCCAATTAACAGACAGAGTTCTGCCTTTTGCTTCCTCACTTCTTCCTGTTACAGTTAGTGTTGTAATATTTCTGGTCAGGTGATCTCTGAGGCAACACAGATAGAGGCACGAAATGGTGGTTCAAGGCAAGAGATGTAAAAGGGCAATATATATATAAATATATATTCCAGTTTGGTAAGATTCTTTAATATGTCATTCAATTTGATATAAACTATCTGTTGCTTAAGTATTCATTTTGGGGGTATAGTTTTCCTTTAATACCCTCTGGAGTGGAATCAATATCCCAATTGGGTAATTTTATCACTGGTATAGCCATAGAACCACCCACTTCTTTGGACAATAGAGCCAATAATTTCCCATTTTTATCTCCAAACTCAAAAATATTGGACCTTTGGTAAAGTATATATTTTTTTGTAAGCTCCACCTGGGCCAGCTGCAGCGCCCTCTGTTTATCCTGCCATAATTTTTGAGTTTGGTTAGTTGGTTGTGCTACGTACCTAATTTCAGCTTCCTGCACCTCTTTAGTTTTTTGCACCAGATCTCTTTGGTAGCAATCTGTCAGCGCCTTAATATTACTTATAAACTCCCCCCTAATGAAAGCTTTAAAGGCATCCCACGTGATTTGTGGGGATACTTCCTCCCTGTTTATTGCCAGAAAATTTTCTATGCTAGTTTGTATGGATTCCTGAAGCTGTTCATGCTTAGCCCAGTAAGGACTCAATCTCCAAATCCGATCAGTTGGTGTTTGCGAGGCCGACATGGTGAGCAGAATGGGGGAATGGTCAGATATGCCTTGTGTAAGTATTTCTACCTTTTGAACCCATTTGTTAAACTCTGTGCATCCTATCGCCAAGTCAATTCTAGACATATTATTTGTGACCAGGTGAGTAACATGTGAACTGCCTTACCCTCGGGTTACGTACCCGCCATAAGTCTACCATTTGAAAAGTGTTCATCCATCTATTTAAAATTGGCGAGTATATTCTGGGGGGGATGAAGTTTGTCTATATCCGCATTAGCCATCGCATTAAAGTTACCCATAAGGAGTAGCGGGGTTACTGCAATGGTTAGGAGTTTGTTGGTCAGTTCCTGTAAAAAAGCTTCAGTTAACGGGGGGGGGGGTGCATACACATTAATCAGAGTTATTTTCTTTCCCAACAAAGTGCCTTGTACAATTACATACCTACCAAGTCTGTCTGAGATAATCGTTTCCGTTACAAAAGGGCACGATCTACATATCAGGATAGAGACCCCTCTAGAATAGCTAGAATACACTGCAGCTATCCAAGGCTTTTTCATGGTCAGTGTTTTCCCGCCCACCAAGTGAGTCTCCTGTAAGAATATCAATTGGGGTCTATGTCTTCGTATAAAATCAAAGACTAATCTTTTTATGGCGTCTCCCAAACCCCTCACATTCCACAATAATATTTTAACCGTCGCCATGTTTCTTAATATTTCTATCCTTTACCGTATTAGATACCTTGGGTAATTGTCTGCCAAACCACAGTTGTGTAACCGTACATAACCTTCTGCTACTTGTGACACCAAGCAATAAAACATTCATAACCAATAACCCTTTCCCCACCCCCTCCCCACCAACTTCATAAACATACTGCAAGTGAGTTTACTTCCCTTAACTTAAACAAGCCTTAACTTTGTCGTGGGGTTAGTGTCCGCACAGAGTCCAGTCCAGGGGGTGCCCACCGACAGTCCACACCGGTGCCCTCCAACCTGGGACAAGATAAATAAACCGATAATTTGTCCCGTTAGGCAGTAATTTAAACACCATTACCTGTCCTGCGAGAATTCACTGGTGTAACCAAGTAGATATCTGGATAAGTGTACGAATCCACCAAACCCAGGACAATAAAATAGAGAGCCGGAGCTACAATGCCGATCACGATCGCCTGTAAATTTTGCGTGGCACATCCTTATTCCAAGCTGCGTGTAAATCATCAATCTCTGCGTGGGGAGTTGCGTGGTCTCTCCTCCATCCATTGTATGACCTCCTCCGGCTTGGTGAAGAAATAGGCTTTACCACTGAGATTGACCCGCAGTCTCGCCTTGCTCTCTGTTTCCTTACCTCTGTAGAAAAGTCTGGGTAGATGGAGATTTTTTGGTTCTCATAAAGAATCTCACCTGCTTGTCTAGCCGCTGGCAGTGCCGCATTCCTACCCATATAGTTTAGCAGACGTGCTATTAGGGGTCGCGGGGGGGGGGGGGCTCCTGGCAGAGATGGCTTCCCTGGAAATCTATGAGCTCTCTCCACTGTAAAAGCCGATGAGAATGGTGGTTGGTCAAAGGTGCTAGTAAGCCACTGTTCAATGAATCTTTCTGTTGCAGCCCCTTCTGCCCTCTCAGGTACCCTTGGATCCTGATATTCCTCCTGAGCCTATTCTCCAAATCATCCGCCTTAGTCACCAATAAAGCAATATGTGATTCTGCAGCATTTAGGCGGCCTGGAATGGGGCGAGTATGGTCTTCTAGCTCACTTATCCTCCTCTCTGCTTCCCCCGTTCTCTCGCTTAGCTTTTGCGTGTCATGTTTTAGAATCGCAAAGTCTGTTTTTAGCTCATCAATTTTTCCCATGAGCACAGTGTGATTAGATGTAATTGCACTTAGAACCTCATTTAGCGTGGGTTCTGCAGGCTCAGGGCTTAGTGAGGCCTGGGCTACTGGATCAGGCGTTGTGCCCTTCCCTGGTGTTTCAAACTGCTGGGAGTCAGTGCCCTGTGCACAACTAGTCTCACCTTTAGCTGTTCGCTGAGTTTGGGGGTCTCTTACAAACTGTGCGAGCCTTTGTGCCGCCGCATCCCGGGCGTCCAGTGTTTGTTCAGGCGTCATGCTGCGTGTATTCGGATCGGCGCCATTTTGATTCGGCATGGTACGCCTCGATGTTTTTGCTGGTGCTACGCTTTTGCTCCGACCTCTCCGCACCATCTGAATCAGCTGCTACCTTGGTAAGGTACTTGCCTCGTGGCAGGGTTACGAATTTCTCCGGGTATCAGCAGGATAATAGCAGTTTTTTTCGCCCCAGGTCGGAGCTCACACGGCACACGTCCTAGCCTTTCCCCATGCAGGCCACGCCCCCTCCTTCTCCTGTTCCTTACCGTTAACACCTTTCATTCGACCATACAGGTACGCTGCCTAGGACTCGTTTCTGTCTTTTTCACCACACATCCAAACACCTGCAAAATCTTGTTGTATTCAGCTGCACAATATTACCCGAATACAGCCATATCTCACTTCATACTAAACAAAAACACTTATTCAGTCGCTTATTATCTCTGCCTTGATTACTAGAACCTACTCCTCAAAAGGTATTCCAACAAGTCACATTTTTCAACTCCAATATGTTCTAAATGCTGCTAGACATTCATCTATCTCATAGGTCAACATCAGCTGCTCCCATATGCATATCCCTTCACTGGCTCCCAATCTCCTCTAGGATCAAATTCAAACGACACTAAGTGTGAGAAGCAAGGCGAAGGTCAGAAGCAGAGATAAGGTTGCATCGAGGAGTGTATTTTGATATCAGATATGAAATATAGGGAGGGGCTAAATTGTTAAGGGCTTTGAATGTAAGTACACTCAAGGCCCTTAACAATTAAGCCCCTTCCTATATTTCATATCGGATCTGAAAATACAATCCTTGATGCTACCATATGTTCCCCTGTCTATTATAAACTAAGGTAAAGCACTGCGTAACTTGATGGCGCTATATAAATAAATGATGATGGGCTGCCGGCTGGGTAGTGGGACGCTATCAGCACTGCTCTGTATTCCAAAGAGCATGAAAGCAGTGGGGTAGATGAAAGGTAACTTGAGCTGCAGAAAAAATGGTAAATTGCAAACACGATTTTTTTTGTGAAGAAGCATCTTCTTTTTTTGCCTTTACATCCCCTTTAAGTATAAAAATCATTAACCATTCAATGACTGTATTGTTTTTCAATAAATATAGATTCTAGCATATTAGTTATCAATTACAAGGCACTGTTTTATAATACCGCTATAGAGAAAAGAAACAATTTTCAAAAAATTTAATTATTTGCTTAAAATGTACTTTATGGTAGGTGGCTTCCATAATTTATAACATTCTGACTAAGTGATCCCATACCATATTCTTTGTATACTTGTGTGTAAAATGTTAAAACATCAAGTTTACTGCAATTTGTATGCTACAAGTGTTGATATAGAAGGTGAACTTACATGCCCAGGCCTGGATTTGTGGAAAGGCCACAATGGCCCAAACGTAGGGTGGCACAATATTTGAGGTGGAACTCTGCCCAGGCTCATCTGCACTTGCATGTTTGTTCTGAAGCAAATGAGACTGAGCGCATGGGATGTTTTTTTTATCTCTTACATGCCGGTTCCCAGTGCTCCAGAAAAAGCGCCCTTACACACGCTCATGAGCAAGGCTTAATGTGGACATGATGTGGGCCTAGGGACTACATTTTGGAAATCTGGCCCTAGTGACATTCAGGGACAGATTTATCAAGGGTCAAAGTGAATTCAAGGGAATTTCCGAATGAAAAAAATTTCAAATTCAAAGTAAATTTTTGGATATTTCGACCATCGAATAGGATACTATGACTGATTCCAATTCAAAATAAAATAGTTTGAATATTCAACCATTTGATAATCAAAGTACTGTCTCTTTAAAAAAAACTTAGATTTCAATACTTCGCCAAATTAAACCTGCCAAATTGCTAGGTTAGCCTATGGGGGACCTTCTAGAGCATTTTTCTAAGTTTTTGGAAGTTTAAGTAAAAGCGTTCGATTGATCGCTGAAATCCTTCAATCGTTCGATTGGAAGGATTTAAATGTTTGATCTAACGATTTTACTTCAACCACAGGATACCCAAATTCACTGAAAAAAAACTTCGAAGTCAAAGTATTTCAATTTCAATTCAATGTTCGAATTTCTAAGTATTTTTAACTTTGAAATTCGACCCTTGATAAATCTGCCCCTTAGTGTCCACTTGCATAAGGTGTTCAATTAAAGTATGGTCTTGTTAAAAAGTGCAAAGAAATGTGTCTTACTTTGGCACTGTGAGTTGAAACACTGGTAGTGACATAGGGGGTGCGATTTTTCTGCAGAAGATCTATGTAAACATCTGCCCCTTCTAATCCAAACACATGGAGAAGGCTGATGAGCTCATTTACATCATGGTGAATCCGAAACTCACTCATAGTGAATGATCTAGGAAAGACATATCAAAGACACACACAAATATTACTGTCAAAAATTGTAAAGATGGTCAAAAAGCACTGAAAAAAAGTTAAATTGATAGAATGATTCTAGGGTACAGTATTAAAATTGTAAAATAATTTCCTAAATAAGATGTTATTCTACTTCCGATCATGATTCTCTATGTACAGCACAAGACAATTTAGTAATGATCAATGGCTCATACCTAAATTATTATTTATTTTATATTCTACATTTAGGCGAATAAGGACAACTAAAATTATATTATTCCAGTATGTCAAATAAAGGCATAATAACTAAAGTTTAAATATCAAACTTGATGTTATATTAAAATAGATAGAAGTACAAACTTTTTTTTTTTTAATTAACTTCGCAATGGTGAACATTCATGTCTTTTTTCAAAAAAAAGTCAAAAATCGCAAATTTATTAAGAGTGCCAATGCTTTTTTCATCAAACGTAATTTCACCAGGTCCATGCTCATGAACTACAATTACAAGATACAGCAGATATCTACATCATATCCTCCATGTAAATATTACCACATAGGTCACTGCTTTGTAGCATTAATTTACCTGTGTATTTTCTTAATTAAAGTTGTATGGGGAAAATAAGCAATTTATTAATGACCGCAAAATGTGGGGAAAAAAAGTAAGGAGCAGATTAAAACACTAATGTAAAAGGATGATACATACTCAAACACATGGAACAAAAAAAGTAAAGAAAATATTTTAGGATTGGAAAATTTCATTTTAAGCACAGGGTGTCAGAAGCAGGAAAAGGGCAATAGGAAGACAGAATGGCACACGTGCACTGCAAGAGTTAATGCAAAAATAGGCAGGAACTACAGTTTGGGATAGAAAAGTGGGGGTGAATGGAATGTGAGGAAAGAAATAAAGAAATAAATATAAAGGCATGAGCAGTACAGGAATGTACTGCTCATGCCAGAATGGTCGTGAATGGTTGTGACCTGGGGACTGCAGGGCAAAGGGCCTATCCATATTTAGGATCTTCATACCTGAAGTCTACTTAAAAACAATTTAAAAATTAATTTAAACCAATAGAATTGCTCTGCCTCCAATAAGTATTAATTATATCTTAGTTGGGATCAACTACAAGGTACTATTTTATTATTACAGAGAAAGGAGGAAATCATTGTAAACATTTTATTTATATGATTAGAAGTCTATGCGAGGTGTCCTTTCTGTAATTCTGAGCTTTTTGGAAAACGGGTTTCCAGGTTAACGGATCACATGCTGTACAGAATTTGAAATGGGGAAGAAGGCAAGAGAGAGGGAAAAAAATCAAGGGTTTGGTAAATGTTCATTCTTCAGAACTTTTTTTCTGTTTTAATCACTTACTGGTTTAGTTAATGATTTACATTCATTGTTTTAAGAGATGTCTTTTCTAGCTTAACACACTTTACCATGTGAGAATGTGTAACCCCAGGGTCACTGCTAGAGAACGCAATCTGCTGTAATCCTATCTCATTCAGCCCTGTAGTAGCATCCTTGTAGTAGCATCCTTGTTAGGTATTACTACTCTCCAGTCCTGGTTTATAAATGCAGATGATTATTTTATTTTTATTTTTTTATTTTCTGTTTATGTTATTTTCTATTCCTGTTCTATGCACCCTGCTACACAGATGTCGCTAACTCTATGTACAGTGTTTTTGTATGTGCAGTGTTTTAATGAACTTTGTAGTATTTGCTGTGCACTGTTAATGCTATAATTTTTCTCCCTAGTGTAGAACTGTATTTTGTATATTTCACAGTGAGCCCATATACACAGAGCGGGTTAACAGATATCTCGCCTTTCCATCACATGGCAACTGTGAATGTTTAAGCCTGGAAAACCATCCTACTATAAACAATACAATACAGCTACAGTACAATCCATACCAAAGACATGCAAATGACTGGACACACTGGTGTGGGTGCAGGATCAGCGTTCCAAAGAAAAGGAGACTGGATCAACAAGGGGATACCCGTTGCATTAAACTCTATGGTATTTTATATACGGTTCATTCCAGCTTAATTTGACCTCCTTTTTCTGACTCAGAAGAGATGAATCATCCAGATGGAGGAGTGTGGAAAGGATGGCTTAGTTCTCCTTTACATTTCTTGCTAGATTTAAGATATGTGAGATAATAGTTCTATGTTCCATTCTAAAAATGTTCCATTTTTACCAAGCCTAGATTAAGTATGGCTAATGACTGCCTTTGGTTTATATTCCATAGTAGCAAAATTATCTGAAATACTTTATTGCAAAATGTAGTAACTAAGTATGGCCATCGTTTGAAGTACGTCTGCTCTAGTGATGTGTGGGTCTAGCTTCCGACCCTAACAGGCGTGTCCTAAATTACATCTCTACTCCTAGAGGCTCATTTATCACACAGTGCAGAACGATTTTCACAGTGAAATATTTGCTGTGCACATTTATAAAGCTTGACAAGATTGGTGTATTTAACATGCAAACATAATTGCACATCTTTATTTATTATTTATATGGAATAACAACCAATTGCGAATATTTATGCGCAACACTATTTTCAAGTTACTGCAAAACTTTGGCTGTGGGAAAAATATTCGCAGTATTCACAAATTGCAAAATTATATTCGCAAAATGACCAATGCTGAATTTGTGCGGAACGAACATACACAATGGCCATGTCCATGCAAACACTTATTTGAGAGCCAATTATAGTTTTCACAATGCACATCTCAATTTGCAAAACAATGAAACACAGAAAAAGCAGTGCCATATTTAAGCATGGAGAGGAAACCATGTGCAAATCAACTATCTGCAAAGACCAGGGTCGGTTTTACCAACTGTGGGGCCCAATTGGAACCATTTTCACGGATCCCCCTAAATTGAGTTTTTCCATCTGGCACAGGGTTCCAGGGCTGGGTGATTAATAGTGACTGGGGACTATCTATGCTGCCATAGTTTTATGGTATCTCTCTGTACAGGCTATGAGCAAACTTGGGGGCTGTCCCTGCAGAATTGTGCTTAGTACAGGGGAATACTTATGCTGCCATAGTTTTATGAGATCTCTCTGTACAGGCTATGAGCAAACTTAGGGGACTGTTCCTGCTCAATTGTGCATAGTACAGGGGAATATCTATGCTGCCATAATTTTATGACACATCTCTCTGTACAGGCTATGAGCAAACTTAGAGAACTGTTCCTACTGAATTGTATGTAGTACAGGAATATCTATGCTGCCATAATTTTATGGGATCTCTTTGTACAGGCTAGGAGCAAACTTAGGGGACTGTGCCTGCTGAATTGTACTAAGTGCAGGGGAATACCTATGCTGCCATAGTTTATGGGATCTCTCTGTAAAGGCTATGAGCAAACTTGGGGGCTGTTCCTGCTGAATTGTACTGTGACCATGCCCACTATGGGAGACATATTAAATACATAGATAGCTAAACATTTCTTTTAGCTGTTCCTAAAGTACAAATCGCATCATTCTGAGGAAAAAAAGACACTGATGAAATTTAATTTAAAAAACCCAAAAGACATTTAGCAGAATAAATACAGTTGAAATTCCATGTATAATAACCCAGAACTAAACGCAGGATGAACAAAGTGGCAATTCCATGAATAAATACCCAAAAATGAATAAAATGGCACAACTGCAATTTTGTTAGCAAGGAAAGGGTTAAAAATCACAAGGTAGTCTGAGGGGGGGAGGGAGGATGAATCTGCAGCACCAGCGTCTGCCATCCATGCTGTCTGTTATCAGACTACTGGGCAACACAAACAAATACTGGCGCCTTTTCCCCCTGCCTGTAATTGGCTGTCATTTGTCCCACAGCTGAGGGCACATAAACTCTCGTTCCCGCCGCACACTTGCTCAAACCCCCACCCACTTCAGTCTGCTACTAAAAAAACCATGCAGCAGTCCGGACAGAAAAAAAGAAAAGAAAAGAAAACAGACATGGGCCCCGGCAGACTTCAGACTGAAGAAAGTGATCTGCGTGCACAGGGGAACAATGGTGAGGGAGTAATCTCCTTGATTTTCCTATAGGTCCAATTGACTTAAGGCCAGCCCTGCTATCAGGGTCCGAAGGTTTAGGTAGGAATAATGGACCAAGGAGGAAGCAGTTGGCACCAAACACAGTTTGAGGTATCCAAGGGGTTAAGAGAATGACGAAGTCCAGGCAAATGGTCATTTCAGGCAGAAAGGGTGCAATACACAATACAACAGGCCATGGTCAGGATCAGAATCAGCAGAATTAGCAATAAAACGCACCCAGGAAGACACGAGGTATCACCTATCTGGAAATGTCTGTAGGCATTCTTTTAAAGGCTGATTTTTGCTCCAAAACGAGCGTGATGACGTCACACATCACGCAATGTTATGACGCTGTGCACGTTTTGCCGCATCGGCGTCAGAACTTTGCGGCGCCCCACGTGGCTCCCTTGGGCGCCGCCATCTTGCCAGCAAGTGCCTCTTACAGTAGCCCCTTTCTCCGTGGGGGGGGGGGCCTTGCGACCATCAAGACTAGGTTTTGAAGGAAATTGCTTATGGAACCACCGTAAAAAAAGTGGAGCATGGATGTCTGAATGTTTAATCCTGGAGCATTTCACCGGCCCAAAACTTCTCCATTCAACCAAGTATTGAAGGGATTATTCTTTATTCAGCATAAATATAAAAAAATAGGCATACAGACCAATTGATGTTCCGCCTTACGCGTTTCATACCCACTGGCACTTATTCAAAGGTCAATTATAGGAAAAGAGCCAATGAATTTGGGGCCCACGAGAGAGTACAGAGGAGGAGAAGAACATTTCTTATTGGCATAAGATTTTTGAGAAATAGAACTCTAGATTGTGGACATGTCGGAAACTTGATCATTGGCCGCAGGTACATTGGTGAGGAGTAAATCGTGAGGATGTTGACCATATACACAAAAAAAAGGAAATCTCTTGGAAGAGGCATATAGTGAATTATTATGAGCAAATTTGGCCCAAAGAAGGAGATCAACACAGTTGTCTTGACACCGATATATGGCATCTTAAAAATTGTTCTAGTGCTTGACCGACTCATTCCGCGGCCCCGTTAGATTGAGGATGATAGGCTGAAGAAAATTATGGCGACATATTGAGGGATTTGCATAAGGATCTCCAAAATTTTGAAATCAACTGTCCAAAACTATTTCAGCGGGAAAGCCATGGAGGCGGAAAATAAGTTGAATAAATAATTTTGAAAGTTCCATCGCTGAAGGTAATTTACAGAGGGGAATAAAATGAGCCATTTCACTGAATCTGTCAATTACTAGCCAACTGACCGTGTAGCCCCTAGAAGGAGGAAGATCCACAATAAAGTCTGTGGCCAGATTGGTCCAGGATCGAGGGAATGGGTATTGGCAGAAGCAGTCCTTTGGGAGATGAATGACTTTGGAAGCGGTACAAATAGAGCAAGAAGATACAAAGTCTTTCACAAATTTCTGTATTGAAGGCCACCAAACAAGACGAGACAACAACAACAAGTCGTCTTTTTGATCCCAGGATGGCCTGCTTGTTTGGAAATGTGGGACTGTGGGATTTTGCTGATAGGATTTGAGAGTCCATTGAAGCAAATAATGCAGCCACAATAGGGTCAATATCTTTAGGGCAAGGATCCACAGGAATGAAACTCCTAGATCAGGGCTATCCAACTGGCGGCCAACGACCCCCCTTCTGTGGCTCCCACCTACCAACTGTGTTTGCTTAACATGTGTAAACATTAAATGGTATCACTACAGAGATTAACTGGCCCCTGCATTGTTTAAACCAGCAGTTTGTCACTGTATGTAATACAATCCTGATGGATTTCTCCATCTCTTGCTCTGTTCTGCCTTGCATATGCTGCCTGTGTGTGCCCTGCTTGAAAATAATTATTGTTAGGGGCCCCTAAGGTGTTTAATCGTGTGCTGGGGGTGCTGTGTTATCCAAGGAGAATAGGAGGTATATGGATTTAAGGGTATGTCTTAATATGACAACTTTTTTCTCATATGAGTGATAGTGATATCCCTTAAGTGAGCACCAACCATTTGGTCTTTTGGTGTTTCCACAATTAATGTGGACATGATCTTGTGGTAATATGGATGTGGTTTAAAGTGGGTGTGGTTTAAAAAAACGGAGTAGTCAACTCTGGCTTCCATTATCGGCTCTTCACTATATAGGCTGGTAAATTTATGGCCCTCGTGACCACAGAAGTTGGACAGCACTGTCCTAGATAATGCATCAACCTTTATATTCCTAGAACCAGGTCGGAAAGTTAAAACAGGAAAAGAAGAAGAGTGCCCATCAAGCTTGCCTGGGGTTTAGACGTTTAAGAGCTTTTAGAGTTTAAGTACTCTAGATTTTTGTGATCCATAAAGATTGTTACTGGTATCGTAGAGCCTTCCCAAAGATGCCTCCATTTCTCCAGTGCCAACTTAACTGAGAGGATTTTTTTCAAGGACTCTAATGCTTCCAGAGCTTGCGGGTTCCAGCAGTTAGGCTTCCCTCCTTTGTGGATGAGGGCCAATATTGGAGCAATTCTAGAGGAGAAGCCTTTTATGAATGGTCTATAATAATTGGCAAATCTGATGAATCTTTGTATGTCTCTGGAACTAGTAGGAAGTGGACCTCCCAAGCATGGACTCTGTGTTCATCCAAATTCTTGGAGAAGATGAGAATATTGTCCAGACAAACTACAACACAGAGTCCAAGCAAGTATCTAAAGATGTCACTGACAAACTCTTGGAAGACTGTGGGCGCATTGCAGAGCCCAAATGACATTACGAGGTACTTGTAATGTCCATCACGACTATTGAAAGCAGTCTTCCACTCATCACCTTTCCGGATTCGGATTAAATTGTATGCAACCCTGAGGTCTAATTTTGTGAATAGACAGGCCCCTTTGAGTTGGTCAAAAAGTTTTTAAAGGATTTTTCAAGGTGATTATATTGAGGCCTCGATGATCGATGCAGGGTCGTAGACCACCATCCTTCTTCTCCACAACAAAGAAGCTTGCCCCAGCTGGAGAGGAGGAAGGACGGATAAGTCTGAATTAAAGGTTTTCTTGGGTAGTAGGTCAATGGGGCAATCGAAGGGCCGATGCAGACTTTTTACAAAACACATCAACAAAGTCCTGATAAGCACGTGCAAGAGAGCGAAGATCCACTGAAGCACAAGTTATCTTCTGTAAGGAATTGGATGCAAGGCAATTCCGCTGGTAGTGAGGGGTCCAATGTGATGTCTGTTTTTTGGACCAAACAATTAGATTATGGAGACAAAGCCTGGCAACCCCAAGACCACAGGAGTAGAAGGACAATTAATGATAAGGAATGACAGACTTTCATTATAAAGAGCTCCAACTGTGACTGGTAATTCCTGCAATGCATGAGAGATGAAAGCTGTGTATAATGGTCTATCATCAATTACCAGAACCCATAGAGGGACGGACAAGGGTTGCAGAGGAATGTCATGGAGTTCAGCAAATGACTGATCTAGGAAGTTCCCAGTCGCACTGGAATTAAGGAAAGCTTGAGCCATGTTAGTCTTTGACGTGACTTGAAGCTGCACAGGAAGCAGAAATCGGTGAGAGGATTTGTGGGGAAAGGGATCAATTCCCCCCAAAAACGTACCTAGGCGTGGAAGTTTCCCTGCTTCACTGGACAATTGTAAGCGAAGTGAGCTTTGCCCCCATGATATAAGCAAAACCTGGCAGCACGTCTCCGAAGCTTCTCTTGTTCAGAAAGGCGAGCTCCCAATTTGCATGGGTTCCTCATAGGAGGTTGAAGGAGATGGAGCAAGCAAGGGACGAACTGGAATTCTTGGTTCCTGGCTATGAGATGGAATGGAAGGTGGTGTATCTGCTGGAGCTGAGGTTACTGGTGGTGTAACTGAAAGTTTAGCCAAAATGGCTTTCAATGCTTGGCCAAAATGGGCTTGCTTGCCTCATAGGCCTCCACGCGGGATGCCAATCCGTGAAATGGTCTCCCGAAGTCTGGTTGAGCTTCCTAAGAAGGGTTCATGGCCCGATAATACGGTCAGGGCCCAAGGGCTCAGGTAGGAATTACGGATCAAGGAGGAAGCAGTTGGCACCACACACAGTTTGATGTATCCAAGGGAGAGAATAACAAAGTCAAGTCCAGGCAAAGGGCCAGTTCATGCAGCAAGGGTACAATACACGATATAACAGGCCAAGGTCAAGATCAGAATCAGCAGAATTAGCAATATAGAGCACTCAGGAACACACAACATAGAACCTATTATCGGGCAATGTCTATAGGCCTTAGGCGTCCTTTAAAAGGCAAAACTAGCATGATGATGCACATTTTGACGCCACCACTATGACGCCGCATGCGCTTTGATGCATCAGCGTTAGAACGTCATGGCAACCCGCGTGGCTCCCCTGCACGCCACCATCTTGCTGTTTTATGTCCGAAGGCTACTTGCGTAAAGGTATGAAGTGAGCCATCTTGCTGATTCTGTCTATCACAACTCAGATAACAGTGCGTCCAAGGGAGACGGGTAAATCCACAATGAAGTCCATCGCCAAATGAGTCCACGGTTGAGAAGGAATGGGTAAAGGCAAGCGTAGCCCCTTGGGAGGAGAATGCCCAGACTTGGAGGTTGCGCAAGTGGCACACAAAGAAACAAAGTTTTTAACATCCTTACGAAGAGACGGCCACCAAACAAGGCGAGACAAAAGTTCAGTTGTCTTTCCAGGCTGGCCATCTTGCTTGGAATTATGGAACTGGGAAAGGATGGTGTGTCGAAGTTCAGAAGGGACAAAGGCTACTCCCAGGGGAGTATCCGGAGGAGCAGATTGTGCTGTTAACAACTGAGAGGCCATGGAGGGAAACAAAGCAGCCACAATCTTAGCTGGAGGGACAATGGGTTCAGGATCCTCGGAACAAGGGTCTTCAGGAACAAAGCTTCTGGAAAGTGAATCAGCTTTCTTATTCCTGGAACCAGGACAGAATGTGATGATAAAGTTGAAGCGGGAGAAGAAGAGTGCCAACGAGCTTGTCTGGGATTAAGATGTTTGAGTGTTTGGATGTATTCAAGGTTCTTGTGGTCTGTGAAGATTGTCACTGGCACAGGGGAACCTTCCAACAGATGTCTCCACTCTTCTAGAGCCAATTTGACCGCTAACAACTCACAATTACCCACATCATAGTTCTGCTGTGGAGAGGAGAATTTTTTTAGAAAAGAAAGCACATGGATGCAATTTCCCATCACATGGTAGTCTTTGTGACAAGACGCTCCAGCCCCAACAGCAGAAGCGTCAACCTCAATGAAGAAAGGCAGAAGAGGACCAGAGTGTCTGAGGATTGAAGCAGAAGAAATGATTCTTTAAGTGTCTTGAAAGCTTCCAAAGCCTGTGGAGGCCAGCATTGAGGTTTCCCCCCTTTCCGAATAAGGGACAGAATCTGAGAAATTTTAGACGAAAAACCCTTAATGAACGGTCTGTAATAATTGGCAAAGCCAATAAACCTCTGAATTGCTTTGTGCTGGTGGGAAGAGGCCAATCTTGAATCGCCAAAACTTTTGCTGGATCCATCTTGAAGCCTTGTTGAGAAATAATATACCCTAGGAAGGGGATAGAAACTTCAAAAGTGCATATTTCAAGTTTGGCGAACAGATTATTCTTCCTCAACTGTGAAAGGACTTCCCGTACTTGGGAGTGGCATTCCGCAAAGGCTTTATCCAAGAAGTTTCCAGCTGCGCCGGAGTCAAGGAAGGCTTGAGCAAGAATGGTCTTGGTGGAAAGTTGAATCTGAACAGGCAGAAGGCGTTGGCGTTTCCCGGCTTCACTAGACATTCATAGGAAAAGTGAGAATTACCCCCACAGTAAAGGCAAAGTCCTGCTGCCCGTCCCCTCAACTTCTCCTGTTCCAAGAGAAGGGCACGTCTTATCTGCATTGGTTCTTCAGCAGGAGTAGTAGTAGAAGAAGAAGCAGATGAAGAAGCTGGTACTGTAGAAGGAGATGTGCTGGGAAGCAATGGTCTTTGGAAGCGAGGGGCCAATAAAAGTTGGAATCTCTTGTCTTTATCTGCTTGGTGCTCTCTTTGCCGAGTGTCCACCTTGACGGCCAAAGCTATAAGATCCTCCCAGCGCGTAGGCAGCTCACGGGAGACTAAGTCATACTTCAAGCATATAGAGAGCCAGTTGTAAAAAGCGGCATTGCAGTTCTCATTGTTCCAACTTGTCTCAGCGACCAATGTGCGGAACTGTAAGGCATATTCTGGCACAGTACGAGTCCCCGGACTAATCTGGAACAACCGTGAGGAAGCGGACGCTGCCCGGCCGGGGGCGTCAAACACGGTTCGCAGATTTTGGGTGAAGGCTTTAGAATTGTCAATCAAAGGATCGTCTGCAGGCCTGAAGATCACCATCATAGAGTGGAGGCGCCGGAATACGTGGCTCGGAAAGCGTGAGCTGAAACCACCGGGAGAGGAGTCGAAGCTGGAACCGGTGTCACTGGCGTAAGGGCAGACAGTTTGTCCAGAATAGCCTCCAGAGCTTGGCCAAAATGGGACTGCTGTGCTTCATAAGATTCCATCCGCGAAGCCAAACCACGGAAGGCTCTCCCGAAATCGGGTTGAGGTTGTGCCTCCTCAGAGGGGTCGATGGCCCAAATATACTTTAAAGGCCCGAAGGCTCAGTATGGAGTGCGGACCAAGGAGGAGGTATCAATATAACAATACTAGAATCACACCCAGGAATGCACAAAGCGAAACCTATATTTTGGCAATGTTGCAGTATTCAGGACCCTTTAAATAGGCCTCCTTTGGCACCAAAATTGGAAGTGATGACGTCAGGACATTCACGCTGGCGTCCATTCCGGCGCTGGCATCCAACCCAATCGGTTGGCGAGAAGGAAGTGGCATCACAGTGCTGCGACCAGAAAGAACCATGTGGGAGGACAGGGTGCCGCAATCTTGGATCGAGGAATGGCATTGGTGAGTTGTTTCCCTTACACTGCCTAACAAACAGACATGTCCCTCTTTCTTTTCTATTGCCTCTGTCCCTCCGAAACAAAGTATAGCCACTGATATTAACTGCCCAATCATGCGACTCATTCAGCCATGTTTCGGCCACACCAATCACATTATATTTTCCCTCCAGCTCTCCCATTTTACCAGTCAGACTCCTTGCATTTGCAAACATACATTTAATACTGGTACCATATTGAACATATGACATGTGGTCCTCCCTATCCTTAACAGTACCCCCAGCCAAATCTCCTCCCCCATTTTCCCTTTTCTTTGCCCACTATCTCATCTAATCCGTTTTCCACTGAATCTTTTACTGAAACCCTCCCACGCCTAGTTTCATCCTCATTGTGGTGCAGTCCATCCCTAGCAAAGAGCATATAGCCGACTGAGAAATCAGCTCAGTTTTCCAAAAACCCAAAACCCTCCTCCCTACACCAATCTCCCAGCAACGCATTGATCTCCCTATGCTCCCGCTGTCTTCTAAGCGTTGCTCTTGGCACAGGTAATATCTCTTGGCACAGGTAATATCTCTTACCTTGGAAGTCCTCAACCTCAACTTTACACCTAGTTTTGTAAAATCTTTCTTGAGGACTTCACCACCTCCTCTAACTTTGTCATTGGTACCTATGTGTACCAAGACCGCTAGGTCTTCCCCAGCCCATCCCAATAATCTGTCCACTCATTCCACCACATGCCGAACCCTAGCACCAGGCAAGCAGCAGACTGTACCACATGTAGGGGCCTTACGACAGAATACCCTATCCACCTTTCTAATAATGGAATCCCCTATAACTAAACCTGCCTTTCCTTCCTTGCACTCACTCCCCCCACCACCCGTATTAGAACCACTGCCTCCCAGGGTGCTCCACACATGCCAGTTCAGACTTTTCCTTCCCAGTATCTTCAGCCAAAACGGCAAATTTGTGGTTTTGGACAAGCTGTGGACCAGCCCGTCCCTAATTCCCCTCCTGAATGTCACAAACCTTCCTCCCTGATTAGCCTCCACTGCCCCTTCTCCTCCCCCAACTCCACTAGTCCCTGCCGGTGGTTGTTCTGTGAGCCTCCTTTCCTCCCCCTCAGCCGCTGCTCTCAGTGCTGCAAGTTCACCCCTTAGAGTCTGCCGTTCAGATTCCAAGATGAAAACCCACCGAAATCTCTCACATGTAAATACTGCATGGAACTGCTGCTCCAACACCACATAAATGTGACAAGACACACACTGAGTGATACCAGCAAACCCACTTGCACTCATATTTACACTGGGTACTTACAGTCTCCCAAATGCAATACCTTGTTGGTTTTAAACGCCTTAAGGTTTTTACCGCTGCTCAACACTTAATTCACATGCAATACTTAGATCACATGCAATACTCACTTATGACTCTCAGAGAAAAAGCTTTCAAAGCACAGAACACTAAGCCTGATCAGAATTTACCTGATTAACTCCTCCCCCTTAATTTGCAGACAGGGGAAAGAGAGAAAAAATGCTGTTTGCTACCAGCCGTAAAACAACCCCTTAACTTTTTTTTTTTTTTTTTAAACAAAAGTTCCCCTTTGAAACAATTTCAGGATTTAGCACAAAAAGAAAATAAATGCACTAAATGTATCTACCAGGTTACCTCAAACAGAGTAAAGAAAAGGATGCTTATCTCAGTCAGAAACACACAGGGCGCTTCTTGCACCCAGCACCCCCAGCATGCACATGCAACACTCGCTTATGACGCTCAGAGAAAAAGTACAGAACACAAAGCCTGATCAGAATGTACCTGATTAACACCTGAGATGGCTGCCTACACCAATATAAATTTAAAAAAATACACTTGCTGGTTCAGCAATGAAATTTTACAGAGTAGAGTGAATTATTTGCAGCGTACACAGTGTAAATTATAAATAAAAACTACACCATAAAAATCATGACAGAATCCCTTTAAGTATCTTTTAATTCAGACAGAAGGATCCTTATCCAGAAGGACATTATACTACAACTTCGATCCTTTACATTTTACCTTCATGATTAATCATTTTAGAAGCAAACCCGTTGATTGTGAAGGGAGGTACCTAGCGATTTCAGAACAATTATATATTCATAGGCTTTACCTATTTGACAATGACTGTTTGGGAAAGATTATTCCAGTCTCACCTCAGCGCAGGAGAATTGTCAGTTGAAACACACGTTCTCTGATCCAAAAAGAGCAAACTCTATAACAAACTGCAGTCACAACAGTAGTAGTAATAAACCGGTTTCACAGGCGGGCGCCCACAACGAGTTTTGGAACGCAAACGTGTCCGGAAATTGCAATATTGCGCCAAACGTGACACGCACAACGTGACACGCAAAATTAGATTATCAGTTACGTTTAGTTTGTGAATTTAACAGAATGTTTCTGGAAGCTGTTCCTTTGGATCATTAGAACGGAAATACTGAATAAGGGCAGTAACGGCTTAGAATAAATGATTTCGCATAAATTGGTTTCTTCGCTTTCTGAAAAAATGCCGATTGACGTGAGGGAACAAGTGGTGTTGCCCGTGAAGAAATATTTGAAAATGGAGGCTGTTTCATCGCAGGGTATCCGATTCAAGCGGCAACACGAGTTCTTTGAGGTGAAAACGGCACCAGAGTGACAGTCTGGCAGATAACATTTAACTGTGTTCTCCATTATTTCATTGGTACTTATTTTAAATTATAACAGGCGGTACCTTTAAATTGGATTATTATGCGGAACGTGTCCATGTTCACACTTTGATCAATAAATATGTCATAGGGCTTCATAAAAACGTTGCATTACACTTGCATTGGTAAACATGATTAGTCAACCACAACCGTATAGAATTTTAATTTCAATGTTTTTTATTGGGCAATTTTTAAATTTTACAAAACCGTATAGAATTTTGAACAGCATGATTAGAGCAATGTACTGACGACACAGGAGAAATGTCATTTACATTCTCAAAATGTATTAATCGTGTACAAATTCATTATAACTTAACAATGGAACAGCACTGTGGAAAAAAGTAAAATGCATCCATGTGGGTCGTCACTCTTACAGTTGGGGAAAAATGCGCCACTGTCACTTTTAAACTTTCTCAGTTGTGTGACTGCTGATGGATTTTATATATCTTAATAGGGTTTCTGTCACTTCCATGCACCATCAGTCTAACAATTACCTTCCATCATGTTTTAGCAAGTCTGTTCTGTGTGCACTATATTATATTGTGCATTATATAAAACAGGTGAGTTCCCAGTTATGATGCATAATAGGGGATATATTAGCAGAAGCTGAATTGGCAACTGTGAATTCATATGCATCATTTTAAGTAGACCTCCGTTTCAGTAGACCTCTGGCATGCATATTTAGGATTTTTTATTTTTGTATGTAGGAAACTGTGCAAAACAAATTACAACAGCAAATCACAACATTTGTAGGTGATTTTCAGAAATGTCACAAAAACTGCAAACTTTAGGAAAGCTTTGCAGGTTGGTAGTTTGGGGTTGAAAGAAATATGTACCCATCTCATGACACATGAAATGCATGTGGGGGGGGGGGTGTTGTTTGCAGAAGCTGAATTGGCAGCCGAGAAAATGTATATTGAATATTTTCATTTTTGGGTCCCTACATGCTACATACTTTGATAAATCTATGCATATTGGGCATCAAATTGTTCAATAGACCTCTGGCATGCATATTTAGTATCTTTGTATGTGAGAAATTATGCCAGATGCAGCAAATTTTAACGTTTTATTTTGCATTTTAACATAACAGTGCAGTGCAGAAAATAAGGAGGTTGCAATCCGAAATTAACGTAAGATATGAAACAGAGATACCAATAGATTTTTCATTCAAAGACTTTCTTGGAGATACTCTATCTCTGTTTTCAGGTTTTCCCCACTGCAAATTACCTCATTCACCCGCTCTAGGGAAACATTTACCTTGGGGGTCACCCCTACACTTTTTACCATGGGTGTTACATCACACCCCACAGTTACTCTCATCGTTAACACAACCAGACATTTTTCTTGCACAGAACAGACATTGACCAGTGGGTCATTTGTTTCCCACAACTCCAAGAATAGATGAAAGTCTGTTCCCAGAATAATGTCCACATCACATTTACTGGAAATTACAAGTGATTGGACAACTGTCCCTTTTGTTGTTTCAAAAGTCATACACACAGTTGGCTTAGAATCCTCTTCTGTATCTGGGACCTTCTACCATGGTAGAACAAATATGCAAACCGACAGACACAGTTAACATAAAGTCCAGTGTGACCCATAATGAAGTCCTATTGACTTTTACTTTTATGGACTTTTTAACCGTCCTAGTGCACTCTGGCTGGGAATTTAACTCTTGCCTTGCATTAGCTCCCAGGTCCTTGCTTTTTATTACACAGTTCCCAGTCTTTGACCCCACCAACACACTAGCCCCTTTCAATCACCCCTTTAAGAACTGTCTTACCATTCCTGCAGGGCACCAGACTCTCTGGAACCACTGGGGATGAACTCTGGCCAATCTTGCAAGACTGGACTTTGAAACCAGCATAGCCTCTCTCTTCACCATGCTGCACTTGTGCAAACTTCAACCTTGGGGCACGGCCTCTTTGGCCTTTTGCATATCCTCTTTGGAACCCTTTTCCTGGTTTGCATCCAGACACATCTGTCTCCTTTGGCACTCGTGAGGTATTTCTCACTTCTGGCTGCTTTTTCACACTTGTTGCACTGACTTTCTGCCAGTGTTTGGGGAACTGGCTGCCCAGTCACCATCTCCCTGATCCTGTTGTTTTAAAACAGCTTGCGGAGTCTTCTTCTGAACTGTAGCACACAACGAAGGAGTAACACTTGCCATATTAATCACAGTTTCTTAAAGGCAATGTCTGCCAGGCTCATCAGTTATGTATGACTTCTATTTTCTGTGCTCACATTCTCCACCAGGTTTGCTGAGACCATAACCAGAAATGGAGTCTGACACCACCTTGAAGAGTTTAATGCAGCTTGGCTGGCTTTTATTAGGAACAAAATCATCTGATTCAGCATACTTGTTTCACATAGGACTTAGCAGTCCCAATTCAACACCCACATTGGTGTTCACAGAAACACAATATATCCAGCACTTACAGCCTTGGATGTCACAAGTCCCAGAACCCTCTGTTAGACTCTAACTTAACACAGTCTCTTAGGTGGGGTTTTCGTTGCTCTCTCCAGTCACTATTGCTTTCACCAACACTTCAGCTCAGCATTGGAATACACACAGATTCCTTCCCAGCTACTCACACACACACACACACACACACACCTCCCTCCAGCACATGGAGGTCTCCAGGCCACTCACCCTCCTCCAACACAAGGAGGTATCTAGAGGACATTGAGGTATTGTCCACACCTGTTTTTATCTGCAGCTCACCTAACAAAAATTAGTTTGGTGGCAAAATACCACTTAAAGCAGGTGCTCTCATTAAAACACACAACTGTAAGGGTGGTTAGGATGTGATTAAAGTGAGCGTTAAAAGTAGGATTTCATATTCTAAACCAGT